>CAJNIZ010026602.1:48709-78618 GCA_905231905.1 Symbiodinium pilosum | reverse complement strand
CTAAACCCCAAACCCTAAAAACACTGAAACCTTAAACCCTCAACCTTAAACCTTAAACCCCAAACCCTAAAACCCTAAACCCTCAACCCTAAACCCCAAACCCTAAAAACCCTAAACCCTAAACCCCAAACCCTAATATATACCAATGGCCTGGCGAGGAGCGCAGAGCGTTTACTACCGGCATGTGTGGAAGGCTGCTCGCAACAACTCGGGAGTTGGGATGCAATTAGGGTTCAGGGTTTAGGGGCTAGGGTTTAGGGATTAGGGTTTAGGGATTGGGGCTTAGGGATTAGGGTTTAGGGCTTAGGGTTTAGGGTTTAGGGATTAGGGTTTAGGGATTCAGGGTTTAGGATGTTTAGCACCTCCCCGCCTGCATGGCGTTAGATACTCCTCAATACGAAACTTCACAGAAGGTTTAGGGCGTAGTTTAGGGTATAGTGTGTCCTCCGGAATGCCTGCCAGATTTTGTTGCCTCCCCTCTCATACACGGGAGATGTCAAGCACCTGCCCCTTCTTTCCCACTCAATATTGTTCTTTTGCAAGTGGCATATTCGATCAACTGCCAGTTTTCTTGCAATTCGGCATGCACATATAGTGTTCAGTACGAGACCTCATATACATTGATGGCTGCATATTCGATGCTTGGGTTGGGATTTTTGGGTAGTAATATGAACTGATTAGAAGGCCAAAGGTTTGCAGGATGGTCCGGCTGAAGCTAGCCCTCCAAAGAAGCCCGCTGATGGGAAGCGTGATCCTTACCAGAACCAGTCGCCTGTCAAAGATAGGCGGCCAGGCTTCGGCGGGGCCACCAAAAAGGCCCCATGTTGCAAGAATGTTCCTTGTTCCGCGCCATGGGACAATGCATTCAGAAATGCCCTCTGCCCGGATTGTGAGTCGGGGTTTCGCCAGCCGGGGAGATCTCGAAAAGAAGCCTTGTGGACGGAATAAATGTGTGCAGATGTTGCGGCCGAGTCTCGTTTGAAAAGGCAGAAGCGGGAAGCAGAGCAGAAGTTCTCTGATCGTGGGCAGATGGCCATTTACGAACTCCAGCTTGAGATTTTGTCGAACAATGCGGAAGCATCGGCTGATTAGTTGACACGTGGTTGTTCATGGTCGACTTTAGCGGCAGGGGGATGCCGCAACACGAAGCCAGCTGCAGCTTGTCAAAACATCCTTGAAACCCCGCTGCTGCAGCGTTCTTGGTCTTTAGGGTCCGGCATATACCTTCTAAGCTCGTTTTTGTCCTTGTGTGTGGGGAGGGGGGGGGGGATGGGATTTCACAGCTTCAGGTTATAACTGCACATATAACTCTGGCAACTGATGCAAGTCCAGTTGGAGGGTTATACGCGGTGCTAGAAGGTTTACTCAGAATCAATAGTAAACCTCATCAGGCGGATAGTTTCCCCATATAAGCTGTACATAGCCCTTACATTTTATCTAGATCCCCGTATAGCCGTTGTAAGGGTACCCTCCTGGTAATTCCCTACCTAAAAATCCCCTGCGAACCTCTGCATAAGAGAGGTGGGCCGGCTTCTTGAAATTGTTTGTCCTCTTTCAAGTGTCCTCATCCGTTTACAGAGAGCTAGGGGTCCAATTTACTTGTCATGTAGTCCAAATATAATCCCTTTACATCCTAAGCGTTAAGCCCTAATCCCTAAAGCTTAGACCCTAGTCAGTAAACCCTAAACCCTAAGAGCCGGAAACCCTAAACCCTAAAAGCCTTAAACCCTACCCTAAAAACCTTAAAGCCTCAACCTTAAACCCTCGTCCCTAAGCCTTAATCCCTAGACCCTATCAACTCGGAACCTGGCTTGTTGTTAAGGAACTTAAATTAAGTTACCATGTTGGGTATATGGGGATTTCCCAAAATTAAGCTACCATTTTGGGGGCCCCAATAATAAGAACTCTAGTATTTTGGGGTCTACATTGGGGGGTGCCCTTATTAGGGAAACTACCATATATAGTGATTAATATGGTTTCCCCAGTACAGGAAACAACCCAGTAAAACTTTAATCGTGTATCCAGGCTGCTGGCCAAAACCCTGACCCTTAATCCCCAAACCCTAAATCCTAATCCCTAAACCCTATTAAACCCTGAACCTTAATTGTTTGTTCAGGCTGCCGGCCAGACAATCTTCCGCAACTTGGAGCGCATGAGCAAGCCCATCTTACAGGCCGCTTTTGGGCTCAATGGATTTTAGGGGGTTTAGAATTTAAGGCTTGGAGTTTATGATTTAGGGTTCAGGGGTTTTAGGGTTTAGGATTTATGGTTTAGGATCTAGGATTGTAGGGTGAAAGGTTTTTAGGTAGATTAGAGGCCCCTCTTACAGTGGTTATATAGAGACTGCTATAACCAAAGCCCAAGTTACAGACTGCTTTGGGTTCAAGGGATTTAGAGGGCTTGGGGTTTAGGATTTAGTGGTTTTAGGATTTAGGGTGTAGGGCATATTTGTTTTTTTGGCTGATTTACGGGTTTCTGTGCTATTTCAGGCGAGCAGGCCTTGTTGTGTCTAGGGATTAGGCTTAAGGATTCATGCAGGTTTTTGGAGTTTGCGGGTTGAGGGATTAGGATTTAGGGGCGGTTGCGTTTGGGTGCCGGCTGGTCTGGGGACTTGGGCTTTAGAGTGGTTAAGGGTACGAGGTTTGATGTCCATCTTTTAGCAGCGTAGGGTGGAAATGAGGCTTGAGGCTCAAGGCTTGAGATTTCAGTCTAGGATTTTGAGTTAGCGAAGGCAGCACGAGTGTTCTACAGAAACTCCTCAGCCTAGACAACCCGCAGCCTAGACAACGACATATGGCTCTCTTAATTAGGTTTCATTACCTGTCATCTCAAACCTTTGAGAGTGAGGATGCAATCCCTCCAACGCTACTATGGAAGCCCAAAGTGGCAATACAAAAGCTACTCTCATTCTGGACCCACCTCAGAGATCGGGCCCCTACTTGTCGCCCAACCCTGCACAGAACTCGAAAGGGCACCCAACACCTGAACTTAAAACCCGAAGCTTGAAGCCCAGAGGCCTGACTGCAGCGTACGCACTGCGTGCGTAGGGAATGTGCTTTTCAAAGCTGAAGGCAAACGGATGTTTTTCATAGATCATCCCTGTAGCAGTATAGTAGAATGTCCCAGAAACATGTTCTAGTTGTTTAGGCCCATTCACGAACCGTTGTACATGAGACACAAAGCTTAGCAACTAGACGCTCCAAGACCTCAACCCATGGTGTGCTGTTTAGCGTTTCAGCGTTTAGGGATTCGAGTTCAAGGCCAAGCACATCCCGGTATTGTTCCCGTTCAACCCTTAGTTGATTTTAGTGTAATATGACCAATAAGGATTCTATGAGGGTGCTTTCAAATTCCTATCATCCACTATTAAAGGGTGGGGGGTCCTCCTAAAATATAACCCTAAACCATAGGATTCATGTAGGAGCCTTTTCATTTGAAACTGGATTCGAGGGCCCTGGCCGAGTTGTCGCAAAATGCAGCGACTAGAGCTTCCCAGGGTTTAGGGTTCTTTGCATTTTGCGTTGTAGAGTTTTCGGTTAGGTTGGGCGCCACCGATCTAATTGTAACCACAAGGGTTGCTGGCACCACTCGCTAATAGCCCTACGCCCTAAACCCTATGAACCCTAAACCCCAAAATCTAGCTATTACTTGGTCTCAGCTCAGGTTGGGGCAGTCATTTTCAGGTTTCAGGGCTTAGGGTTTAGGGTTTAGGGTTTCTTGAACGCACAACCCCGGCGAAGCGTGCAGGGTCAAGGGCTCCATCCATTATACCTCAATGAAGGGCCCAGAGCCCAGGCGTATTAAGCGGGATGCTGGAAGTTTGGACTTTGAGGCTTCAGAGAAGGGGCACTGGTCTAATACATGGGCACCCTTTTGCGGATTAAACCCTGCACCGCAAGGGCACTGGTCTGTTACATAGGCGCCCTTTGGCGGATCAAACCCTAAACCCTGTTACTTTGGGGGATCTTAGGTTGCAAAGCCTGCTCCGTTTGCCAGGCTGGCCTGCGCTATCCCGAATTCTGCCAGGATGTTTTTTTTTTTTCCTTTTTAATGGGCTTAGGGTTTAGGGTTTATAGGGTCAAGCCTTTGGGGCTGCTACTGCTGTCTTATCAGCGGTTAGGCGGGGACTACTTTCAGGATCCCTTGGCCACTGACAAGCAGTAACAGCATTTGTTTTGTGCTCTTGCCAGCGCATGAACTCTTCAACCTCTAACATTAAGCAATCCTTGTGGGAATAGCAAGACGACATATCAAGGGTGCATGTTGGAGTTTACGTGGTGGGGCTGTCTAAAAGTTGGGGTTAGCGACTCTCATAGGCTTCTGACACAGCCCCATATACTGACCTAGGGATTACAGGAGTCCTTCTCAAGGTTTACGTAAGGCTTGTTGTGACTGAGGAACTGCTCGATTGAACAACAGTTCTTGCGCAATGACTGATGGCTTCACTAGTCCAGTTAGTAGAATTGTAACTCGGGTTATAAGCCCAGTTTTCGGCAGTTTCGAAGTCCCATGACTCTTGAAATTTATTTGTACTAATGTCGGAGGGTTCAGCTGGCACCCTCTACCCTGAACACTGTGGTACTGCTACTTGAAGGACTTCCAAGCTGACCGCAATATGAAGAAGCCTGGCATTTCTTTCACCTTCGTCCCTCGATGTGCAGGGTTTAGGGTTCAGGGTATGTGGTTTAGGGTTTAGGGTGCCCATGGCTTTGGGTGTGGGGTCAGGGCTTCGAACAGAGCTGCGGATCTAGAATCCAGAAGCCCCAAGAGCCAGGCCCTCAAAACCACTCAGCACCACGGCCCCGTGCAGAGGTCCCTTCAGAACGGTTTTGTTGTGCTTGTTGCAAAGGACGGGAAGCTTCAGTTGTGACAGCGGGGGACATGTGGTTAAGTATTTAGGGTTCAGGGCATGTGGTTAGAGATCCTAAACTAAACCCTCAACCCTAACCTGAAACCCTAAAGGGTTCAGGTGTTCATCCAGAGTGCAGGGCTGAGGATTTCGGATTTCTGAAGTTGTGCTGTTCTCGAGTGAGGAATTTTCTGACAGGTCCTTTCCATCCTCCAATTAAGGTTTAGGGCTTAGGGGGCGGGATTCAGGGTTTAGGGCTCAGAGTTTAGAGCTATGGGGGTTATGTAGGGGTTATATAGGGATAATGGAAAATAGAATCGACATTATTATTGAGTGTCTAGGGCCTAGGGGTTGAGGGGGTGCAAGAATGGTGGGTGCATGGCGCCGTGGCAGAAAAGCTGACCTGCTTCTGAATTAGGGGCCCATGCCTGAAAGCTCAAATTACTTCATGCTGCACAGTGACTAGGTGCCCAGAATAGCCCATTTTTTGTGGGACACAAGAAACAATAGTTGATAGTACACCACCTAGATCTCAGAGATAGACAGGCCCAGAACCGTGCCTTTTTAAGCGCAGACCCCAAAACCCGAAAACCCAAACCCAAAATGTCGGGAGAAGAGGACTTGTCCTACGTTCCACATGCTCTGAACGCAGACAGATATAAGTCCATGGGGGAAGCCCAAACCCTAAACCCCAAACTTCTCCACGCTAGACCCGGCATCCGAGCATGCACCCTCACAACGACAAAGGTCCGAGATCCGCTTGCACGCTTCTTCTCCGGTTATGCGGATGCTTAACTTTCACTGGCTGGGTGAGCGGCTCTGAAATAGGACAGACCCTCAAAGAACCCCTGTGTTCCCTGACAATCGCGTTTCCTTTCGGACTTGAAGCGCTGAGTATGTCGATGGTTCACTGTCAAAAGTAGAACTCTGGAGCCGGTCTGTTTCGGGTAGGATTCCCTTGGGTTTTCCTGAGCCAAATACGTCACAGAATCCCTAGTTCGTTGGGCCCCCAATATTCGTTGCGTAACGGGAGTCCTGTAAATACCCTAAAACCTCAAACCTAAACCCTAAAAACTAAGCCCCCTAAACCCTCTAAACCCCTAAAACCCCAAACCCATCAGGGGTAGCCATAACTTAGGATTCCGAGTGTCTCCCTAAGGCCCTAAGTCGTCCCTAAGCCTTAGAGGAGGTTTCTTAATATGGGCGCCCCATACATGAAGAGTCCCCTTCATTCTGCCTCAAGTTTCTGAAGAAGCTTGGAGATTCCAAAGGATTTGGGCGGTTTGGCAGGTTAGGGATTGAGTCCTCAGGCCCTTTTAGGATTTCCTGTAACTAGACGTTTAGGGTTTGGTGCAGCGATCCAGGGACTTAGAGTGTAGGCTAGACACTAGGGGCTTCACGATGAAATCTTCAAGCCTTTATTTCGAGCACTGAAACAGCATCTCAGTCTATTGCTCCGGACCGGAGATTCCCAACGCAAAGGAAATCGAACACCGGCTTTCCCAGGGTGTTACTGCCCCTTGGCTGCATTTTGAGCTCGCTGCCTGAGGTCGGGCGTTTGAGGAAAGATTTTAGATTGCTGATTGCTGCCCTGGACTATGCTCAAGGCTGAGGGTTGAGGTCTTGGGGCGGCAAATTCAAGTCAAAGGGTTCGAAGAATCATAATGCGAGCCCGCGTAAGTGCCAAGCAAATGGCCTGGGAATCTACGCGAACCTCAAAATGAGCCTCCACCAGAAGCCTTGGTCAGACAAGTAGACTAATGGACCATAACTTTTTGGGCTTTACAAATCCATATGTACTATAGTCTAAACTCCTTAAAGGAAGGTTATATGGGGGATTATATAGGGGACTACTACAGGGGTTATTAAGGGGGATACTAGGAGTTTAGACTATAGCTCATATGACAAGGAGGACACACACGGCATGAGCCGCTTCCAGAAGGCAGCCTTTGAAAACCAATGCTCGCGACATGTTTATAGGGCATGGTCGTTGAGCATTATAAACGATCCCGCCCCAGAATATCATCGTATATGACCCAATGTATTTTGGCTGCTCTAGGGATGTATGTTCTTGGATAGTGGGCTTGTGGAAAGTGAAAGGTAGGGGAATAACGATGCACTCTACGCCCTGGAACTGCGCAGCAACTGTCGCATCTCTGTCGTTGAAGCTTCTGCTGTCCGGTCTTAATTGCCGGAATCATCCTTAGTTTCAGGTTCATGAGACTGATGAACTGCATGTATGATTGGGCCGTTGAATTTCTTCGTGAACCTATCTAGATTGCCCATCTGCTACGTATGGTCCAAATATGCAGTAGTTACTGACTCCCATGAACAACAAGTGACTGTGGATTGGGCTTTGGCAGTCCAAGGGACTCCCTCCAGCTTGATTTGAGAACTTAAGAATCATTGCAGGGATCCAGTTACAGTGTACATGGAGGATTAGTTTTCCTTAGTTCAGAGTGTAGGATTTAGTGTAACGGGTTTTGCAGAAGTGGCCAGGGGCTCATGGTTAGGACTTCAAACTGAGGACTACCTGAGCCTTGGCAACCTGCTGCAGCCCTTCGCACGGGGGACGCGCGAGAGAGGAAAGGCATTCTTCGAGGCCTTTCTGAGGCCAGAGGACTTTTTTAGGGTTTAGGGTTGTCAGGATTTTAAGGTTTGAAGGTAGAAAGCTCTAGTGTCTAGGGCTTCGGACGCCATGCTCAGGCTCCAGAGTTATGAAGTTTTTGGAGAGATTGATTTCATGGGGTTGCATGCAGGGTGGAAGCGAATTAGGGCAGGATAGACTTGTCCAGGGGGAATACCAGGGTCGTGGGGAGCCTTGCGTACTTGCGTTCTGACGTGCTGGCTCTCGATTCGAAGAGATCTGAATCATGGAGCGCTTGCGTTCTGACGTGCTGGCTCTCGGTTCGAAGAGATCTGACTCCTAATGTAGACCCTTGATTAATAAACCCCCTCCCCTAAAGAGCGGTTATGATAGGGATCCTAGTATTAAGGCCCTTACAAGGAGGGGGTTGATTAATCATGGGTCCACATTAGGGCGCTGAAGATGCCATAGGACAAGCCCAGCTCAAGCGAGATGAGCTAGAACCCAAAGAGTTTCAGTTCTTCAGGTGAAAAATTTGTGATAGTTTCCATAATAGGGGACCCCAATACGGCTTGGGTTTAGGATTAAGGGTTTAGGGTTTACGGTATATGCACCCTAGAACACCATTACTTTGATAATTGGGACCCCTTTCAAAGAGGTACCCTTAGTTTTGGGAAACTCCCACTTAGTTCAGTTGTAGGCGTCTCTCCAGCTGGTAGCTCCAGACATGGTATACCCCAAGCAAGCTGCTACAAGGGTTAAGGGTTCCAGGTGACACTTTGGGAAAAAAGGATCATTTCCCCTACATTGGCATGAGGGACCCTATGCGTAAATGATTTTGCCTGTGTTAAATCAGCCCACAGTCTTTGCTGACTGGAAATACAAGGCAAACAGACAAGACAACCGGCACTGCCCCACCCAGCAACAGCTAGATAGTTAGTAATTATATGAGCCTTTATCTGAATTCATTGAAGTAAAAATAGGGCATTATATAGGGGACCACTATAGACGTGATTAGGGGGGATACTACGAGTTTAGACTATGGCTGATATCCGTATGTAGCTGCGAAACTTACCCAATGTTAGTAAGGTCAGGCCCAACCAAGTCTGTATGCCGGCAGGAATGCCATCAACCATGATGGCCGCTTGGAAATGTTGCGGTGCTGTGGGTGCTAGAGTTTAGGTTTCCAGGCGCAGGATCTCAAGGTTTACGGTATCAGCTTCAACCAGCTTGGACCATGTTTGAGGCCTATGACGAGTTTCTTGGGTTGAGGACCTTCTTTGTTTACCGGATAGCTGGGTCATTCGCCATATAGCGGTAGCGTTTCCTGCCACATGCTGTTCACCCTACTTGCGGCATGATTATTGCCATTGTGCTTGTAATTGCTGCTAGTATTTCTCTCACTTGTATTGTTACCATCGAACCATTATTGTCATTATCACCGGTATGCGTAGTTACAGAATTGAAGTAAGTAAGTGGTCTAGAGTTTAGGATTTCAGATTTTGGTGTATACCTCATACAACTAAATAAGTGGATAAGGCTACTCAAAACCTTAGACCTTTTAATTTGAAGCCTAAACCCTAAATTTGGGCGTGCCCTGAAACCCCTGTAGCCCCAGGTCACGTCAAGCCGCAGTCGGAATTCTTAGCCTCATTGGGCAACTGCCGCTCGGCTCTTGTCCCGCAGGTTTTCAGTTAAGTAGTAATTACCCCAATAATGGAGAATCAAATGGAAAAGAAAATGGAAAATGAAATGGAAACTGGGATTACATTGGGGTTATTTGAGTAGTATTTTATTTGGGGGTACTATGTTATCCAATATAGAGTAAGATTGTAATATCCTCCTTCTGGGGTATAGTATTTTATATAAGGAATCTTATCTTACTGGGTTTAACCACCAAAAAACGCCACTCAGTTGTAGGGCTTATGAAGGCTTCAGAGGAGATCAACGCAGTTTCATTAGGTGGCCATGCGTTTTTGCATTCAGGACTATGTGGGGATAATTTTGAAAACTCCCGGGTAAGTTCCAAGCCTGAGATTCTAACGTGCCCTTTTCTTTGAACTAATCTGGTGTCTGGGGACCCATACTTGTACTTTTCGCAGATGGTGTGGTACTGGGTGTGTTGTTTCTCTGGTCAGCTATCACAGAATTGCCTGCGCCCTGAGCAGATGCATCAACGGCATTACTTCGCATTTCTTCTGTGACTGAAGGTAAGTCATGTGGAGAAACGCCGGGGATCAAATTCTACATCTTAAGATTACTTGTGTGTCTTCTTGAACCCAATATGGAGTACGTACACATTTCTGTCGTTTCGGAACTTATCAAAATATTCTCCGTATCAGCCTCATGGGGGCACCTGTACAATCTCCCTACACATCCCTTGGGTCCCTTGAAAGCGACTTGAATTTAAGGACCCCCCCCAGTTCGATTTTTGCGGACCTAGGTGCGGTGCCTACGGACTTCGTGGGTAAAACCGAGTCCTTTGTCCAGGACGTGCCAAGGGGTCATGATTTCAAGGTCTTGGGCGGGTCTACCATCGGAGCCCTCCATTTCCAAGGTGGCGTCTTCTTCACTTGGAAGTCGTGGACTTGTTGTGTCCTCTTCACGCTCCAAACTTCGAGACTGGGATCAATGCTATCAATACTACCTAAACCCCAAAAGTATGTTAAATATTAGCCCAAAACCCATAATAATAGCCCTAAAGGCCATTATTCTACATACATTTTGGGGGTCCAGGTACTCCTTGAAGCTGAGATCTGCTCGCATGCGGAAGGATAGAATTTTGGGGTCCGTATGCTTCCCAGCGGCTCAGCGGATTGGCTCTACTTGGTGGCGGAGTGGGCAATTATGGCATTTGGGCCCTAAAGCCCTATTATTCATAGCATTTGGGCCCTAAAGCCCTATTATTTATAGCATTTGGGCCCTAAAACCGTATTATTTGGGTCCTTGGACCCTTAGGGAATGCTGTCAGTCAAACTTTGAACAACCAAGGACCCCCCACACTAGTCGGGACTTGACATTACTTCGGGAAGGCTGCAAGGTTTTGCCAGGAATCCTCACCCCACAGGCGCTTTAGCCCTGAACTTCTGGCACTTGGATCGTAGCAATAGTAGCAGTATAGTCATATATGCACCCCAAAACACTGCTGACTCCTTATATAAACCCTCCGCCTCCAAGAGAGCCAAAGGCCTGTGGAACCTTGATCCATGGAGCCCAATACACCTTCATTAACGAACCCAGTTTAGGGTTTAGGGTTCTATACTGGGGCAGTATACCAAATATGGTACATTCCTTACCGAGAGTGGGATTGCATTCCTGGTGTTGGTATACTGCAAATCATTACCACCGTCTCTAGGATTAGAAGCCAGTACACCTAGAGACTCAGGGACTTAGGAAGTATGCTATAAAGGGGAGGATAAGCAGGCCAACCCAAATAAGAAGGCCCATTTCTCGCCGACCTGCTTGGAATCCAAAAAGGGCCAAAACAGCAGTTCAACACCCATGAACGGGCTGAAAGACAACAGCTTCCTGGCATTGGAATTCCAATATGATTACAGACTAGAAACCATCATAGGCCCTGGGCCCGACACCCTAAACCCTACACCCTAAATCCCAAAAGCCGAAGGAGATATGAGCCACTGTCTAAACTCCTAGTATCCCCCTTAATAACCCCTATATAATCCCCCTTTAAGGATTCACCAGCCTGTCACCACTTGTCTGCACACCTGCTTTTGTGGCCCCGCTGCCGAGCGACTTCCAAGCAGGGGTTAGTCATGTACAGCCATTTCCTGGGTTATGCCTGTCTCTACCACCCAAGGAATTTAGACTATGGCTCATATGGGTGGTTGTCAANNGGTGCCGTACTATAATGGGGACCCAAAAAGGGACCATAATTTTGACAACCACCCATATGATAGTCCTGGGCCCGAAACCTCAAACCCTAGTATCCCCCTTAATAACCCCTATAGTAGCCCCTTATATAATGCCCTATAGAATCCCCCTTTAAGGAGTTTAGACTATGACTCATATGAGTTCAAGCCAATATTCTTTCCGAAGGACTGGACTCGCTTGGTCGCTGCACTGGGCTGCCCCACAGCGCCACCGGATGGCTCCCTGGGTGCCTTTCACTGAAGAAGCAGGGGGGGCGGTACTGTTTATGGATGAAATCTTGCACCACCTAGGGGCCCTGAATTACTGTAAGTCCTAGGACGTTTGGGACATAAGGTGGTGCAGGATTCCCTCCATCAACAGTATTTTAACGTTTGGGGCTTTAGGTAAAGGGCTTAGAGGGTTCTAAGGGCTTGGGATGCCATTCACTGAAAAGAAATCATTTGGAAGGTCTAACACCTGTGAATTCAGGGGTAGACCCTGAAACATAGTGGGTATCGTAGCATCACGCAGAGAATACATTGGGCCTCTGGGTTATTTGGGTTCGAAGTTTTAAATTGGCTCAGGGGCCCAAGCAAGGCTGTAATTGGAGTTGTCACATTTTCACTCAGCCCTGACTACCTGCGAACCTTCAACCAGAGAATGGCGGGCAAGGCAGTACCTTCAAGCCATGATAACGGAGGATTCTGCGTGGGGATATTGGTCAAGGGCTTAGGGCTTTCTCCAATTCATGGGCTGGCTCCTTCCGACCCCTAACCCTAAACCCTTTGGATATATATCGTGTGCTCGTTACCCTGAAGACTCTATCCAGAGGCTTCGCATTAGCTGAAGCTGATTTACGGTAAGTTTTTTTTTTTGCTTTTGTACCACCCTAGGACTTTGAAAGCACCTGTGGTAAAACCTTTGGCGGCGGGGATGCCAGTTGGGATCTACGGTGTAGGGAAGGGGTTAAGTTCTACCAACAGCATAAGAATCCCAACATGCTGTAGGCGGGGCTCTCTGGTAAACGCTACCTGTTCCCTCCAATGTAGTTCCTTTTTGGGCTTGGTATGGTTTTTTGGATAGGATTCTTATGAAGACTACCAAAAAGGTACTACATTGGAGGGTCTAGGTAAGCACTTGGAGTTTCATGGGACTCAGATAATACTTTGGCCGTTATAAGAGGGATCTTCACGCGTCGCAGCTATGTGAAGTGGCCCATTTTTTCTCTAAACATGCTTGGCTCGTGAACCACAAAAACCAGACCCTGAAGCCCAGACTCCCAGAGCCTAAACCCTAAGCGCTTAGCCCCAAACCCTAAACGATATATTGCCCTGCTCCTAATATGATAAGAGGGGGTTGGGGTTAAGGGATATACAAGGTATCCAAAGGCAGAGCTCCTAATGTAAAGGGTCTCCTGAAGGAGATCACATTTTGACAGCCTGCCATGCAATGCCTTTTGTCCAGGCATTTCATCCCTGAACCCTAAACATCAAGCCCTTGCCTGCTGAGGCCTGCATCCCAACGAGTCTTGACTTCAATTTAATGTAATTCTGACTTCCTTGTGTAATTTTGGTATGGGCTACCTCAAATAGACCTGATTTTATGGCTTCTACAGTATTCTACTCAAGGAACCTTTCAGTTAACCCTAAACCCTACGCAGGGAGCCTTCTCGGGTTGATCTAAGGACCTGCATGACAAAGACGCCCTGAAGCTTGGAATTGGCTTCAGCCTTCTCCGTCTCAACTCAACGCAGGTGCGGGGTCTCTAGGAAGTCCAATATACCTTCATTAGGGAATATACCTTACATTATATTAGGGATCCCTAATAGACATCCTATTAGGATTTAATGTGTATTCCCCAGTCAAGGGATTTTGGACTTCCTGGCCTCATAAAGGCCTATACATGCGCGTTCAACTTTTCTAACCTCCTGAAGTTGTGGGGAACCTCGGTGAAGCCCATAGCACTAGCCCTAGACCCTAAACCCGAACACATGCTTTACGTACCGGTAGTCCGTAGAGAAGGAGGGAATACAGTCCTATATAACATATAATTTACCCTTGCTGCCTACTAGCCCCCAGTAGCCCTAAACCCTAGACCCTAAACCCTAAATCCTAAACCTTAAGCCCTAAACCCTGAATTCTAAACCCTAAACCCTAAGCCCAAATCCCTAGATCCTAAACCCTAAACCCTAAGCCCTAAGCCCTAAACCTGGAGCTTGTGGATGCAGGACACAGAGCAGCTGGACCGGCAGATGCATTCCATGGCCCTCACAGCCGCATTGGTGGATGACAACGGCGCTTATTTGCGGGGGCTTTGTTGGCTGATGCTTCCCGTTGCTTGGGAGCATTATGTGGCATTCTAAGATTTACCTAGACCCTCCAATGTAGTACCTTTTTGGTAGTCCTAATAAGAATCCTAAAAAAAAAACAATACGAAACCCAAAAAGGAACTACATTGGAGGGACCAGGTAAGCACTTGCCATACAAAGTTTGACTTCAGGATTCGCTTCCTAGGTTCGACTCTTTGAGAGATATGTCTCGCTCGAGCACAGTTGGTGGCACTGCATTGCCTCAAACGGATCTCACTTTCAAAGCCTACCCATGCGGGGCTGTGTCAAGATGATGTTCGGTGGTTCGGCGCTTCTATTCATCATCCCAGCTTTGGACCTTGATTTCGACACGCTTACACCATCATCAGACGGATGGGTCGTGGAATTTATTGTAGGTTTCCCACTAAAGCCCATGAAAAGTGACCGCCGCTTCTGCATCCCCTCCACAGATCCCCATGCATTCCCGCTAGGTGGTCCTATACACCTCGTCTGATGAAACCACCCTTTCGCGCTCATGTCCTCTGACCTTCTACACCTAAAATTCTGGATTCTGTAGACTTCAGGTAAACCCTGCAGACCCCAACTAAAACCAATTCACACCTCAAAAACAATCAGTGGACACCGACCTCCCGAGGACTACGTCATGTTCGACTACGAGCTTCCGGATGGTTGCCATGGTAGTGGGCTCCGCCAAGTCCACACGGCTGCACGACGCTGGATGACGGTTCGGGCATTCGGTTGTGTTTTTAGTGGCTGTTGAAGGGTCGTTTGGAGGTTTAGCATTTCAGGTTAGAGAGCATAAAGGTTTCGGGCTGTAGGGTTTAGGATATTGGGACTTTGGGCTGATTTTGAGTGTTACCTTAAGGGTCACACCCACCACGAGGTTTAGGGTTTTGGGTGCTGGTTTAGTTCCTGGGTCTTTTGTAGCTGCGTAATGTGTATCCTTTATACGTATACGTGTACCAGGGTGTGCCTGTGTTTGTTCAGGGGCCTGTCCGAAACAGCTTCGCACATGCAGCGCTGTCGTATACCCTGAAAGCCCAATATCCCTTAATTCGGGAATCTGCCTTGTATCATATAAGGTGTCCTACTATCATGTAGGGTATATTCCCTCATTAAGGGATCTTGGGCTTTCTGGGTGCCCAACCACAGAGCAAGAACAAGTTCATACTGGGGGTACACCTGACTTGCGAAACCGCTGTGCGGCTTAGGGTTTTCATTCTTAGGGTTTAGGGATTAGATGCAACAGAGTGTTTAGGGTTTAGATGCAAAAGGGTTTAGGGTTGCAAAAGGGTTTAGATGCAAAAGGGTTTTAGGCTTTTAGGGTTTAGGGCCCACTTTCTCAGGCTTCCAGAAGGCTCTAGGCAACCACTTTCGCTTGGAGCTCAACGTGGTTCCTATGTAAGTCCTTTGGGTCGAAGCTTGGTAGGCAGGATGCCAATTATCGGTTGGTTGAGTGGGTATAGCTTTTTTTCAAGAATTCTGGCGGCTGTAGAAGTTTGCTGTTCGTCAGAGGAACCTTAGAGCCCCAGAAAGAGACCATGGGTCATATGATGCCATGTATGCGTGCTGCTATGGACCATGGGACATGTAACGCCATATGGGTACTTGGAGCCTTAAACCGTAAACCCTACTTAACCCTACGCCCCTGGGAGCCCTTGGGAATATGATCCAGGATTGCTGGCGTCAGGCACGGGACTCGCCAGTGGAAAGGGGGCAGCTGTAGAGGCAGCGCTGAGCTTCTCCTACACCAATGGTTTAGGATCTAGGATTTATGGCCTTAGGATTTAGCGGTAATTCCTTTTGGGTTCGTGATTGGCTTTTGGCAAGGGCTTATAATAGATTGAAAAAATCGTAGGAGCCCCCGGGTACTCATGGAGACAAATATCCCGTAATATAAACATGTGTCGTACAGTATATTCGCTTTCCTTGTATAATTTAGGGAGTATTCTTTAATGAACGTCCTGAAGCGCCCAAACAGGGAACTTCAAAATCTGAGTAGGCACATGGTGGTGTTGATACGTTCTGCACGCGTGACACCCCTAGTCACAACGTAGGGTTTAGGATTTAAGGCTTAGGGTACTCCATTCTGAAGGTTTCCGGCTTTGAATCCACAGGCTTTTGGAGGAGAACCCTCCCTTTGACATCTTGCACATTGCAAACCCTAAGCCCTAAACCCTAAGCACAGGTGATTCTACCAACCAAGAGGCTTCATTAGAATCCCAGAAACTCTCATACCCCCCCCCCTCCCCCCCCAATGCTGTCCAGTGGACTCCTTCTACACCCCGGAGCGGAGCTTCCTGAAATGATCCCGCTCTTGCTAATTTAGACCACAGGGCCCTAAATATTTCTGCAGTTATGTTACGGTCCTAGGTTCCCTGTACATAATTATGATATGGGCTATGGGGTACCTGAAGCTGATATTGGTAATTGTGTCGGCCGTCACAGTCGGCCCATTTCAGTCCCTACGCATGCCAGCAGTTTTCGATGGTGATTCACTGTTGAGAAAACTTTTGAGCAAAGCAACTTGACCTAAGACACCTCCAACCCCTGTAGAAGCCTGAGAAACTACCTGCAGAATCCTTGTATAGCTACAGTAGCACATACCCAAGACCCTACTCTAAGTCTTCATGTTGGCCCCCTGCAGTAACCTTGAAGCCCCTACATCCTAAACCCTAAGCCCTAAATCCTAAACCCTCAGCCCTTAAACCCTAAACCCTTCAACCCTAACCCTTAAACTTAAACCCTAAACCCTTAAACTTACAAAACCCTTAAACCCTAACCCTTAAACTTAAACCCTAAACCCTTAAACTTACTAAACCCTTAAACCCTAAACCCTTAAACCCTAAACCCTGAAAGCCACCACAGGAGCCCCAGCTGGCAGCTCCGGGGAAGCCCACGAAGGCGCCTGCGCCGCCTGCAAAGGGCGCTGCCGAGCTGGCGCGCAGGAGAGGGGGAGGGCTCCGAATCAACTACAGTGGATACTAAACATCCTGCATTACCCTAGGTGCCTTATACCTCGGGAAGTATGGTACTATAGTATACGAAGGTCATGCAGGAGTTTTAGCATCAACAGTAGAATAGGATTGGGTGCATGATGCTATAGCTACATGAGAGATAATATTCGTAAAGGGTTGTGTAATGTTGGGTACGTGATTCTAGGGCTGTATGTATAGGGGCTATGACTTCCAAGTACATATTTTTATTTTATCTACATGGACCACCTTAAACTCTAAACCCTAAAGCCCTAGACCTTAAATCCTAAACCCTAAATCCTAAACCTTATACCCTAAGCCCTAAACCCTACCCCCTGTGCGCTTGCTGGAAGGGCCAAACGCAGAATGGTCGAAACACCCGCCGCCCCTGCGCCCCTTCCCTCCGCGTCGGCAGACCCCGCAGCTGGGTTCAAAGTCAACCCTTCCTAGAAGATTGCCAAGGGTTTAGGGTTTAGGGGTTTAGGGTTTAGGGTTTCGGACCTACTTTTCTAGGTTGTGTCCTCTGTTTTTGTGTTTTATGCCAATAAATTGTAGAGTTCTAATTAGGGTCAGTGTTTAAGCCTAAGCTGGTTCTGAATGGTAGGGAAAACCTAAGATATGACCAGGTAGCATGCTATGGTCTCTTAGATAACCCACAGAAAAGATGAAAGCGCCCAGACATGTTAGGTACGAAGCCTTTTTCGGTCACAGATACAGCGGTCACTCTAGACAAGCCCTACAAGCCCTGAGCCTTAGAGGCTCTTGCAGATTCCAACCCAAAGCAACGGGGACTCTTTTCTGGGCCTTGGGACCCCGATCCTCAAATAGCAGTTTCCATAATTTTCCATTCTCCCAACATAACCCCAAAGTAACCCTAACATTACCTCAATGGGTAACAAGCCTAAACCCAGCCTTACATTCGAAGGGTTTACGGGTTTTTTTGCGTTTGGACACCAAGTTCTCCAATACCCTCAAGCCAGGAACCATATTAGATTTCGCCAAGGACCCCACCATTTCGATGCAGACATGTGCCAGGCTTGCTTGGAATCGACCAAGACGGTAAAACAGTAGGCGAAGCTTATGATGCTTGCAAGTCTTTGCCAAAACTCCCCTAATTAAGGTTGCAAGACGCTTGGCAGACCCACAGTTCTGATAACAGAGCACTGTAACAAAAAGGAGGTTACGACACCTGGTCAGAGGTGCAAATCAAGGCGTAATGCAGGGTCTTAGAAGTTATTGAAGCAAGTACATTGCCAAACGCTGCCCTGAGGATGCTTTGCAACCTTCTAGCAACTGAACGAAACCACAATGTTTAACGAACATGGGCCGAAGGCTTTCAAGAATCACATGTACAAGTCCTTTACAACGAGCATGTTGCGAAACACTGCGGAGCTTGGGGCCTTCAAACCCGCCAGCCAAATTTCAAAAGCATAGTGGCCTAAGGGTCCATGTAGATATACAGTACATACTTGAACCCTAAAGTAGGTATATGGGAACCCACCTTGGGCCCTAAGCATATACCCTTTAAGGAACCCTAAACCATAAACCCTAAACCCTAAGCCCTTTGGCAATGGCCTAATGTACGAAACCCAACGAGTATCACTTCCAAGGCGCCTTCACGCGCTGAGGCACGGAAGAAGGTGGCGCAGCGTCTGCAACAAGGCGTGCTAGAGGATACACACACGGTTCAGGGTTTAGGGTTTAGGCTTTAGAGTTTAGAGGACATCTTGTTGACGAGAGGGTCCACGTACTGTCGTGTCTGAGTCGTTTTTGAGAATGCTTTTCAGCTTGTACTATGATATTGAGAACTAACCCTGAGGATCCCTGTGCAAAAATGATAGCTACATTGGGCACTCAAGTCTGTATATTACCTACATTGGGCTATTTGGATCCCTAGGTATATATATAACAACTCCCTGAATCCCAAACCCTAAGGAATATCAAGTTACGAATTTCCATCGTATCCCAATGTGGGACCAGTTAGGGTAGATGCAGATACCCAGGCCCTATAGGTGTCCATGTTCCTAAAGGGTCAAACCTAAACTCCCAAGTACTTAGTTCCTTCTAGAGATCAATGAGGCCTGCAAAATACCTGCAAGGGTAGTATATTCATGTTGCATGGCTGCGCAATACCCTCAGAAACCAATAATCTCAAATTAAGGTCAGTTTACTTAAGCCTCAATACAATGCTGGATCTCGACATGCCGCTAAGCTTTAAAAGAGTGCCTTTGCGCAATACAAATTGCAAATTCCGCTCAGCAACAACTCCAGAAAAATACGTATGGCATCAGCAGTGTTCATTGCTGAGGTGGTTATTGAAAAGGTCGGTGATTATGACTACACTGTAGAGTTAGCTGTTTGCCAGAAGGTGGCCTAGTGGGAAACTGGCAAAACGTGACAAACTTAGCCTGTTTAGTTTTAGCTCAAGTGTTTTCCTACCTAATGTTGTTATGAGGCTTTGTGGTGAAGGAGAACTCAGCAAGTCAAAGACCCATGGCTTGGGTTTTTAGCTTTGTGTGATGAAAGCCACAGATACACATAGTAGACAAGAAGCTGGGCCGTCTTCGTGTCACTTAAGAGTGCACCGAGATTTCAGGTGTTTCCCTGCGTGATCTGATTCTGTGATCTGGATTTTCTCACCGCAGCAGATTTGCTTCCACACCATGCCGAGCGAGTACAGCGTCCAGCGCAACAAGGCGGCCGCCTTCCGGTGCGACCTCAAGAGCCAACGATCACCCCCAGCGCCCAGCGCCTCCGCCTCTTCGGGCCAGGCGCCGACAGGGCTGAGCGCGAAACATTGAGGGCAGGCGAGGAGCCATGGAGCCACGCAGCGAGGCGGATGAGACTCAGGCATCGGCATTGCCGGGATGTTTTCGGGCTCAGAGACCCCAAACACCTACAGCCCGACTTCCAGTGCTTCGCCAACTCTACGGTCCTGCTTTGTGGGCTTCTCCAGGCCCTGTTGTGAGAATTGCATGAGATTTGTACAAGCACGCGAACTGAAGGTCTCTTTGGATATTTGACGTAGGGTTTAAGGCAAGTGAAGCAGGGATTAGACAGTGAATCTGCAGGGCTCGCACATACAGACTATCTGGCTTTGGGGAAAGGGTGGGTCGAACCCTGGGCCTAAACAAAAAAGCCTAAACCCCAAACCCTAAACCCTGAATTTTAAACCCTAAGCCCGTGCCCTTGGACACCTGCGTAAAGTGTAAAGCAGACAGAGCCGAAAGCACTTCTATGCCGACGCTTACTTCGTACTAGTTGCAGCTATCAAGTTGTTGGGCGTCTCGAGGTTTCCACTTCATACAAGTTGGCCGTGTCCTAAAGGTAGGTTCTGCAACCCTAAACCCTAAGCCTTGAACCCTGACTTTATTGGGTTCCTCTTCTTAGGCCTCATTTCCTTAATGACATTTCGAGACACCAGACCATGTATCCCAGCATTTGCCAGCCTCTCTGCCACATGAGCTGTAATCAAAACTCCTGTATCCCCCTTGATAACCCCTTCAATAGTCCACTACATAATCTCTATATCACCCCTTTTAAGGAGTTTAGGTTCTAACTCACATAGAGACTGGTTCTCAACCCTAAACCCTAAATACATAGAGACTGGTTCTCGGCCTTTGAGATCTTATTGTGACGACCACAGCCTTTACATGCCTTTACCTTGCTGGTGCTAAGGGGAGGAATGGGGAGGCAAGATTGGTGCCGTGTAGGGTTTAGGGATTGAGTGAGAGAGGGCTTAGGGATTTAGGATTTACGGTTTAGGGTTTAGGGTTTAGGATTTAGGTCTAGGGATTATATATACCCTACATCCCGGGGGACTACGTAGGATTACTAGGGCTCCAGTCCCACACTTCCCCTGAAAGACCGGAAAGTGATCGCGGGATACACGGTATTCCCATCACTGTGTCTCGGGGTTTAGTAAAATTTAGGCTTTAGGGTTTAGGGGGTTGGGGTCCAAAGATTCAGTCAGTCTTTCATTTAATATGTCCGAAGCACGGCTTCATGACCTCGGATGCTCAAACCAAAGGGGGGATGAACACTGGTATCTTATTGGGTGAACAGTGAGCCAGCTTGGCAAAATTCGGAATTGCCAAAACTGTACCAAAGGCATGCTGACATTTTCTTAAACGCAGATTCGGAACTGCAGAACCCTAATACGAAGCAAGCGTCCTTCTCACCCACCCTGCCACTACCCTAATCCTGAAACCCCAAACGCATGACCCAAACGCCAGCAGAGCTTCACTGGAAGGAGCGTCTGAAACATAAGCGAGCAGAGGACATGGTTCAGGGTTTAGGGTTCAGAGTTTCGGGTTTAGGCTTCAGGGTTTGGAATCATTTTGGCTTCTGGTCTAGGATTGAAGTGGTTTGTAAAAGGACTCCAATGGGGACCCTAAACAGGGAACCCCAAGACTATAGTAAGAATAAAATAGGAATATGCATACCAGGGTGCCTACATATTTCTACTAAACTCCAAAACACATTCTTGGACTTACCGGTTTGGGATCCCCGGTAGGATCCCTCTGGCTCATGGGTCTTCGGGCTGGCAAATCCAGCAATCTAGGACCTCATTCGCTGTAGCGGTCATTAGACACGGAGAAGTTTTTAGGGTTTAGGTTTTAGGGTCTAGGATTTAGGGTTTTTTTCTTAGGGCTTCTGGGTTTAGGCTCTCAGTGTGAAATGGGAACACTTCGTGCAGCGCCTGCCGCACTCCAGGATGCAGGTCGTTGCAGGTAGGATAGGAGGTTATAGGACAGTGCCCGGTGAGATCTAAAGCAGAACATATTCAAGACTGAATTAGTTTGTGGAAAGCAGGAAGGCAGAGAACCTTCATTGCAAATTCTTAAGCCGCGGCATCCGTCTTTCTCGATGCTCAAGTGGTTTTTGCCTTTGCTACTCAGACATGGAGAGACACACAGTCGGCGCCTTCATGTACTACCCGGAAATATTAGAATCCAAGATATGGGGACTCCCAAAATGGGACCCCTAACTTCTGGAAATCCATCCGCAGTTGAAGCTGGTCTCTTTACTTCCCAGGTTAGAAGGTGCTTTAAGTTTCACAGGATACAACTAGTGCCCATAAGGGTTCCAGAATGGATCCCTTGAGGCTCAAGTATATGCCAGAACGCGTGCGGCTATCAAAATAGTCCTCATGTACTCCCTGATAAGGCTGGGTTCCCTCGGGGCCGACAACCCACCAGACGGGCTTAGGGTTTAGGGAAGGTTAGCGTTTGGGGTTTAGTGATGAGGGCTTAGGGTTTAGGGAAGGTACCCTGACCCCTTAATTTCTCCCTGCAGCTTAGCTTCAAAATTGAAACGAAACCCTGCACCCTTCATGTATCAGAACAGCTGCCAGGGATATGGACCCCTTGTTTAGGAAATTCCTGGCAGAACATATACAGATGCGCATACAGACTCTAGTGTATGTGTATAAGTATATACAATATACCCGTTTACATATGCACATACCATGTGCAAATACGTACACCTGTTCTACACGTATATGCGGATAAGCCCATACGGCCCTGCATGATTCGAAGCTCCTCCCAAAGGTTGCCTGGACGCTTTACGCTAAACCCCAGCCCATGAGCCCCGAAGCTTTTGTAGGGAGCACGGATACTTGGGAGAGGCATCAAAAAAATTGAAAGTGAAAGGCAAGCAACGGAGTTTTCCAGCCAGTTGAGAGAAAGCGCAAAGTTGCAGCACAACAAGCGAGAAAGAAAGAACCCAAGAAATACAAAGTAGACACAGGAGAGCAGGAAGGAAGGATGGATGGATGGAAGGAAGGAACGCTCATCATGTCTTATCAGTTTACATGGTCATTTTTCATCAAGTTCATCATCATTTGCACGACATTACGTACATGATGTTATGTCGATTTGCCTAACTTTTCATAATTTGTCAGGGTTGTTTCATCACTTTCATGATTTTTCATGACGTTCATGATGTTGCATAATTTTATGTTTTCCCACTTGCGCCTGTTTGTCTATTTCCACCATGTTTCAGAATGTTACATGTTTGTCAAAATAGTTCATGATTTTCATGTATTTGTGTTCATCATCGTGATGGTTTTCATCGCCTTTCATATTTTTCCATCATGCTCATCTTCTGCGATTACGTTCGTCCAATTTTCATCATAAATCACATTTTCAAATCAAAGCGACGGAAGAAAGCACGTGTTCTAAGATTCTAATCTTTGTCCAGATTTTGCAATTGGGGGCCCGCCCCCCCCACGAACCCCCCGCTGTGAAAGCACAAAGCACACACATGCAAGCATTTGTCATCATATTGCCCTTTTCACAATGATGTTTCGGCAGTTTCCTCTTTGTCTATTTGTCAGACTTATTTTCCACCTTTTTCGCAGTTTTCATTGATTTCTCACATCTCTCATCGTTTGGCATGTTTTTGATGATATTTCATGATTGTTCGTGATTTTCTATGATTTTCATCATTTTACATGACGTTCTCTCATGTTTCGCCATTTATGACCATTTGCTAGTATTGCATGATTTCTCATCATGTTCATCATGCTTCTTCATTTCATCTTGTTTCATCAAGTTTCATTGTTTGTCGTTTTTCACATTTTTCATTGTATTGATGACTGTTCATCATCTTTTCATGTTTCATGATTTTTCATAGCTTTCAACAAGTGCAGAAATGGCATGCTAAGCTCCAATCGCTGAAATTCACAGCATCTGCCGCCTCGACGCGACCCAAAATACTGCAATTTGCAGTATCTGCAGCCTCTATGCGGTCCAAAAGGCTGCAAATTACAGTATATGCAGCCTGTACGCAAGCCACAATGCTGCAACTTACAGTATCTGCAGCTTCTACGCGGGCTGGAATACTGCAATTTGCAGTATATCCTTTACCATAGACGAAATCTTCACTCATGGGCAAATTTTGTTGATCCCTTATGCCCCAACCAACCTTGTTTTCAAGCGAACACCCATTTACCTCAAAAGCTGCCTGTTGTTCATGATGTGTAGTTGTGTGGTCTGATCCGGGGTTAATCCTGCGATACTGTATGGCCATAATACCTGTTCTCCCAGCCCTAGGCCCCTCAAGCCACCAAACCCCTGAACCCCTAAATATTTTAAGCCGCGCCCCTGGCCCGCGCTTGTAGGATGTTCAACGAGCAGCCGCCCGACGAATGACTCAAGCAAAGGAGACTGGAGGGATGCCACAGGGTTTAGGGTGTTTGGGGGTTGGGGCTTAGAGGTTCCGTGGCTAGGGTTTGGGGTGTTCGGGGCTTGGGGCTTGGAGGTTCAGGGGTTAGGATTGAGGGTGTTTGGGCTTGGGGTTTATAAAGGTTTAGGGAGATAGGGGTTAGGGTTTAGGGTTTTTACGAATTACCCGGACGCTCGAATGCAGGTTCCTTCTGCAGTTTGGTATGGTTGCTTGGTTAACACAGGGTCTGGGTAGGATTCAGAGGCTCGAGGCTTATAAGGGCCCTAAACTTAAGCCCTAAGTTCTAAATGGGGCATATATACCTTGAATCACACTAGGATTCCTCGTCTCACCCAGAAAAGGATTTGTTAATCAATACGTATGGGGCCCTTTTGGTAATGACCGTCCGTAACATGCCTACGTACCCCGAATAGTTACCACCATTATTCCCACATAGGTAGTCGTCCTGTAGATAGATTAAAAAATATCCCCAAAATGCCTATTCTGATTCTCTAGGCCGCGACATTGCTTGACCTCTTTCAGCAGGTTTGAAGCATGAACTCGCATATCTGCGTGACGTGACATGCTTGACATGACAACTCCTAAACCCTAAGGCCGAAATCCCTGAACCCTAAAGCCCTAAACCCCAAGCTGCCAAACCCCACAACGACAAGCAGCCCAATGGACCCTACACTCAAAGCCCTTGGCTTCAGACTTAGGGTTTTAGGGTTTAGGGGTATTAGGGTTTTGGGGTTTTAGGGTCCAGGGGTTTAGGGTTTAGGGTTCAGGAACCTGCACCCTACAAAGGCCCAAGGCTGAAATAAATCCCCACGAACCGTCCAACGAGGACCTACACCCCCTGGGCCCTTCACTCTACGCCTAGAACAACGCTGAAATTCATTTTAAGCGATGAGACACCTACATACACCGCGGCCCCATAATACCTATTTTTAGCCCTAAACCTCAAACCCTACTACAGGAGCCTGGCAAGACCCTCGCACAGTGACATGGCGCTGTCTCACCAAGGGAGCTCCAAAATTTGCTAAGGGTTTAAGGTTTAGGGAATTACAACAGAAATGAAGTGGAGACTTGCTGTTTGCTGAGATTTACAAGTAGGGCTTTGGGGTACATAAAGCTATAACCTATCAGGGCTCATGAACCAACAGCTGCAATTTTTCAACTTTCTGCAGTACCAAACGAGTTAGGTGTAGGCTTAAGGCTAGAGAGAGACTTGCAAAAGTTCTGTCATGATGTAAGCAATGTTCCCTGGTGGAAAAGCATGTTACTCTTTGACCCCGCTCTTCGTACCAAAGCGAATGTGCAGGGATGCGCTGCGCGGGAAATGTGATGCATGCCAGTGTCGCAGATGTCTGGGAAAGTAACTGGTGCCCATGTATGCCGAGGATAGTTGACAGCAGCTGACATACACACATGCATCGAGTGACACCAACCCAAAGTGCCTACCTCTCACTGCTTCTGCCACTCAAGTACTAGCCACCTCATCTCTGTCGCCCGCTGGTCTTCCAAACTCTAAACCCTAAACCCAAACCCCAAACCCAAGCTGAAACCTTAGACCCTAGAGCCAAACCCTAAATACTAACCCTAAACCCTAAAGCCAACCCTGAAATACTAAACCCTGACCCTAAAGCCAAACCCTGAAGACTAAACCCTAAACTCTAAACCCAAACCCTAAACCTTTTCCTGGTGCTCTCCGAGTCATTGGGCACAGGCAGGTAAATCTGATGGCCAAGTTTAGGGGCTTCAGGTTTTTGGGGCTTGGGGTTCTGGGAATTGTTACCCTAAACCCTAAACCTTTGCATCCTCAGCCCCAAGCCATACCCGGACCTGCGGAAGACCCATAAATGATCGCCTTTGACTCCAGTATCATGTGTAATTTCAATGAATACCCATAGTGATTGGTCCTAGTCCCAAACTGAAGGGTATAATTCGTGCCCTAAACCCGAAACCCTAAACCCATAAAAACGAAAGAGCTAAGGGTAGTTGGGAGGTCCGGGTATTCCAAAGCACCGGAGGCAGCAGAGAGGAAGTTGGGAGCAAGCGCACGTCCTGAGATCCAGGCCCAAAGCTTTCATCAGGCCTAGGATTTAGGGGTTTAGGGGGTTTAGGGTTTAGGAACAGACAGAGGGGTGAAAGTATTTGGGGGTTTATAGGGTTTACAGGTTTAAACTTAGGTTCAGGGTTACAAGCGTCTAGAGTTTATAGGGTTTTAGGGTGCAGGGTTTCGAGATGCAAAAGTCTAGGGTTTATAGGGTCTAGGGATTTAGGGTTTGGGGCTCAGGGTTTAGGGGCACAAGGGTCTAGGGTGTACAGGGTTTCGGGTCTTGAGTTATGGATTAGGGATGGAAGCGTTTGGAGTTTATAGGGCTTAGGGTCTAGCGTTATGTTTCAGGGTAGAAGGGTTTAGGGTTGAAAAGGTTTAGAGTCTAGGGTTGGGGGTTATGAGGTTCAGTAGGGAGATGTTGGCTTCCCATGTGCGGGGTAGAAAGATTCTTACACCAGAAAGGATCATCAAATTACTGTGTTGTTCTTAGGACATTGTGTACATTAGGTAGATCTCTGAACCTGAGACTCCCACGCGGTCTAGGGTAAAGCTTCTTTACCCTAAACCCCTAAACCACCTAAACCCTAAAGCCTAAGTTTAGGGCGCTTTTCTGCACGAGATTGTCGAGCAAGATCATATATACTTGGGCTCCAGGCCGATGCGTGCGGTTTAGGACCGGATTTAGGGTTCAGGGTTTAGGGTGTAGGTTTAGGTCAATCCCGTTATAGTAATGCCCCCTTCATATGGAGTTCATATGGCCTTATTTGTAATATACCTACCAAAGTCTCTTGTGATTCCATTACTGGATGGGGGATTGACCCGTGGTTTGGGGTTCAGGGCCCTGAACTCAACACCCGAGAACCTAAAACCAGTTCAGGGGTTTGCGGATGAGGGATTTGACCAGCACTCCGGTTCGCATAGCTGTCTTGCAAGGTTTAGGGTTTAGGGGTATAGGGCATAAGGGTTTAGGGGCTACTGTCAGCATTGCGGCGACTTAGGGCATATGAAGGGCACACGCAACGTTCGGAGAAAAAAGGGCATATATCAAGTCAGTGCACCCGCAGGTGTTCCCTAGAAAGACTGCTTTCTGTAATCTAAGAAGTTCAGAGTGCAGCTTTGAGAGGTGTTGGTCATTCATTTTTGGAGTAGGACCACTGTTGAGGGATTAGTCTTAGTCTAAGGCAAGTACAGAAGTGGAGTTGGCATGTATGGGCCAATGATACAAAAACTTGGGTTAGGAGGACCCCCCCACCCCGTAATAGTGGTATAATAGGAATATAAGAGGGCCCGAATACAAGCCTTAGTAGCCCTTAGAGTCACTATGACAGGGCGAGGGGGTCCACCTGAAATCTTGGCCACAAAGGGTGCCCTTGATATTTAAGACGGACACCGCCAGAACCTGAAATCCCTGCAAGGACCCACACACCATGAGACTGTGAAGTGGGACTACGTTGAGACTACTGTAGAGATCCAGTACCTTGTTACTTTAAGCCTAAACCCTAAATAGCAATTTCCACTTTACTTGCCATTATCCCAATCTAATTCCAACATAACCCATTAAGGCCAAAGTACCTAAGATTCCAAGCGCAGCCTTGGAACTTTCGCACAACTTTCTTTGAGTATGCAGCATGCGTGGTAAAAGTGCGGCAGGCATCAAAGCTGCTGGATATCGCCTGACCCCCGGGATGAAAGAAGCTTCCATGGCTGGAGCTGTAATTTCCTTAGGATTTTTCAATTTCAATCTTAGCATAATCCTCAGGATTTTTGTCCTATAAGTACCTGTTTTTTATAGGTCTGAGGAGATTACAAGTAGAGCGAGTCTAATTCCTCGTTGGGCTTCCATTCTCGGCCCAAAGAACTCTCAGTCTTTGGTTTGTGGGTTGCTACTTGTGCCGACCACTTGATCAAGCAGGGGCTATGATGTGTGGATGACCTCCCGGAATTCGCTCAGCCGAGGCCAATGAAGCCAGAATCAAGCCTTTCGAACCCTAAGCCCTAATTACACCCTAAACCCTACTGCCTAGATGCCACTCCTTCTCCCTCCTTCTCCACCTGCTGTTTCTTTGCAAATTAGTGGTTGTGGCTTTGGGATCGTTTCCATTCCTTTGCTATGTACATTCTCCCAAATTGCATCTGATTAGACCTTGTCAGCAGATTTCATTCCGAGATCCAGGTACACTTTCGTTTCAGGTCAGAGCAAGCTCCGCATTCCGGTGTGTCCAGCTGTGCAAGTGGAATTTTCTCAACAAAACACCTGCGCAATCATCAGAACCCCAAAAAATATGTAGAATAATGGCCTTTTTGCGCTATGTTCAGAGGTTTTGGGCTATGGTTTTGCCTACATAGGGGGTTTAGGAAAGGCTTCTTTTTTATGTAATACATGTAATGCACCAATATCCCGGTACAGTCTTGAAGGATATCCTGATTTTGACATGGGTCCAGCCTCCGCTGAAGATGCTCTGAAGATAGCTAGTAGACTAATATACAATAATGTGTATATATATATATACATGCATAGTAAATATTTGAGTTTTCCCAATATAGTAACTTAAACTAAGCTCCTTAACGGCAACTCAGGAATGCCAGATATCTGTACATGTCTTGTTGTGGCGGGATGGATGTAACTATGCAGACAGGCATTGTCACATCGACATCGATGCTCGATCCAATGTTTTGTTAGGCCTGCAAGCATTAAACGCACTGCTTCAGTTAGTCTTGGGCCGAGTAGCTAGCTTCCAGCTCAAGTGAAGGTACATGTCCTCCAAGCACCCTGGTAAACTTCCTCTCTCGGTTGCTTATAGGTTCCCCATAAGTTCCAAATCCCATACACAAGCTGATCCGGCCCAGCAATTTACCGAACCAAGAGCTCCCACACCCTAATCCCAGAAGGCCTGAAACGCTGACACCCTAAATCCTAAAGTTCCAAACATTAAGTTCTAAGCGCAGAGGCCCTAAACCGAGTGCAAAATCAGGCAGAGCAGCCAGGTAGAAGCCGCAGTGCACATCTGTAACTTCTTACACCGTCAGCCCCTTGCACCTCCAGTCGTAAACCTTGGACCACATGAGGTGGAGTGTGAGCTCATTGCCAACTGTTCTGCAGCAGCCTATGCCCCAGAGTATCACACAGGATTTAGGGCTTTGGTTCAGCTACCTGGCTTCCCGCCTGCAATGGGCACTTACAAAGCGTATTCGCGCATAGTAAAGGTCCTGTAGCTGTTAAAAAAATGCCATGCCCAAACCAGTCATGATCAGGAGGTCCTAACCAAGTAGGCAACCTCTTTTGTGTTAGAGCGGCAATCACATGACAGTTTCTACAGAATGGGGATCCATGACAGGCTCGTGCACAAATATTCGTTGAGGGTTCGGCTCTGACTCCGGTTGGGATCAAGATCTCTCAGCAAGCACTGGCGCACACGCAGCACGGAGAGTCTGATCTCAACAAGGTGTTTGCTACGCAGAGACACAAAGACACACTTGAGTGAGGATTTTTTCTCTCTTTGGTAGCAGAACTCGACTGACTGCGGGCGGAACTTCCTAGTCTAAACTCCTAGTATCCCCCTTCATAACCCCCATAGTAGACTGCCATATACTCCCCCTTGTTGGAGTTCAGACTCTACACCCTAAACCCTAAAGAACCCCCTTTAAGGAGTTTAGACTATAGCTCATGCGGCTACCTACGTTCCTGTGTTATCGTTTTCGCATCACGTAGCCCTTGACTTACCGAGGATGCTGTCGACCCTGCGGTAACGGTTTCAGGTTTAGGGTTTAGGGTCTCGCCTGTATGAAACACCACTGCCCTTGGCGTTATGTACGTCCATCTTTCTATAGATGGTTGTCAAACATTATTCCTTTCGTAAACCTCGGACATCTAAGTTCAAAATGGTCTTTTCTGGAAAGCACCTCAACTACAGCAGGTTATAGGAAATCCTCGGTAGTAGGCCTGAAGGATTTGTTTACACTGTTTGGCGGTCTGTCAGAAACGAACAGTGCGTTCTAAGTTGGCGAAAACCACACCCTAAACCCTGAACCCTGAACCCTAAACCCTGGACCCTAAACCCTGAACCATA
>CAJNIZ010026602.1:30833-47644 GCA_905231905.1 Symbiodinium pilosum | reverse complement strand
CTTAAGCCCTGAACCCTAAAGCCTAAAGGTTTCCCAGGCATTTCTGCTCTCTGTAGTCGGTAGGGTTGAGAGTTTAGGGTATTTCGTATCTAGAAGATACAGGAAATAAAGACATTGGGGTGAGGTATAAGGATCTAGGTACGCGTGCTAGGTTTACAAGGAAAATTCAAGGTTTACACTGGGATGCTTAGCTTCTAGAGCCTACACATTATGAGTTAGAGTCTAGGGATCTAGGGTCCGAGGGATTCCGGGTGCAGGTTTAGAGTTTAGGGTTCTGGGTCGAAGGCTTTGGCTCATTGTGGACAGCCAAGTTCCGCAAAAGAATGGGCGGCTATGCCTTAACAGTTGCGAACAAGCATCCAAGCTTGCAGCCTACTGGCATTGAAGTAAACATTAAACCTAAACCTCAAGACCCTGAATCTTAAACCCTAAACCCCTTAAGCTTGAGATCTTTTAAGGATTCCTCGCTTCGTCAGGTCTTCGTTACATTCGCCCGCCAACCCAATTCTCAGAAGGTTTGAATTTAGGATTCAGGCTTCGTGGGTTTAGGGTTTGCAATTCAAAGTTTTGGGTGTTTTCGAGTTGGGTGCTCCCTTTGAAAGGCTCCTTCCTCCACAGGGACAGGATCCAAATTATTTGATGCAGGCATGCCAATGTAGACCCCTATATAGGACTCCCAAGAGGAGGCCCTGTTTTGTGTTTTTAAGAAGCTCTTCGCGACGTTGTGGTGATATGATCTATCGTCTAAACTCCTTATTGGGGGTTATATAGGGGATTATATGAGGGACTACTATAGGGCTTCTTAAGGGGGATACTAGGAGTATAAACTATGGCTCATATGGTTATAGTACTGCGCAGACAGGAGCTTATGCAGGAGTTTCGGCAACCGATCTTGAAAGGGAAGCCAGCAGGGTAGTCCGAGAACACTGCAAAAAATACCCACCTCAGACCCTTTACCTCTAAACCCTAAATCCAAACCCCTTCCTCGAATTTCTCACGCAAAACCGGCACGGAGTTTCGGACAAGTTCGCAGAATTCCTTGCTGTGCACTTGTAATACTTGCCTGGCTTCAACCCTTATCCATTCTGAGGGCCCTCGCATGTACATATTCTGTCCCTCTGTATTTAGGGGGTCCAAAAAATGGGACCAAAAAAAAAAGGTTGACAGCCCATCGCATCTCGGCCCAAGCCATCTTTGAGGAAACCTAGCCAAAGACGGCCACCCGAGATTAGCTACTTGCGCAGCATGTCCATGTACTCTTCCGCGGCTATGGAGGGAGCTGACACGGTTCCTGGGATAGCGTGGAGCTACTGTATAGGTTTTTTAGGGTTTAGGGTTGGGATCACTTTTGGGGTGTCCCGTAGAGAAATGAGTTGCCGGAAACCTCGCATTTGTAATCTTGGATACCTGGGACCCTCCAGATCTGGTCGGCTCAGCCCTAACTTTCGTTTGGAATTAGAGGAACATGCGCATTTTCGTCATAGTCTCATAAACACTAAGTACTGTAAATCCATGAGGCTTTAAGTGTCCCCAAGGCCTCAGTACACCTGCCTCAGCCTTAAGCCCCAAACCCTAAGCCCTGACACCCTAAACCTTAGATTCAGAATCCTAAACCCTGACACCCCAAACCCTAAACCTTAAATTCGGAACCCATAATGTAGACCCATGATTAATAAACCACCTCCCCTTAATAGGGATTAGAATAGGGATCCTAATATGAAGGCCCTTCAAAGAAGGGGGTTTATTAATCATGGGTCCACATGAAACCCTAAGCCCCCAAACCCTAAACCCTAAACCCTAAACTAATCCTGGGCGACAAGGCTCTCATCTCGGCTCCCACCCGGGCGGAGCTTCGGCTTAGCTTTCTGCAGACCAAGGACGCAACAGCATCCGGCCGTGCCTTGTGCGAGAATTGCCCAGAGAGCCCCAAACTTCCTTGATTTAGGGTTTAGGGTTTAGGCATGATATTGGGATGATGGAAAAGAAAATGGAAACGACTATAGTATATAAGGGTTAAATTGGGGTTGTATAGGGATAATGGAAAAGGAGCTGGAAACTACTGTTTAGGGTTGAGGGATTAGCCCAGGCGCGTTCGTGCAAGCCTGTTGCAAAAAGGGGTGAAGGGTGATAAGGGTATGTACCTTAAATGGCACTAGAACCCCTAATATGATTGAAGGTCTATTCTTTGGTTAAGGGATGTTGGGCCTTCTGCGTGGGGCTTTCAGAATCAGAGCAGTTGGAGGGGCCACATGGGTGCCATGAGCCAATGCAGGAGCCGACTGTTGAGGAAACCTCTCCTCTGGTAGTCCTTGCATTGAAAGTATGAAGCCCCGCAGCCCCGAAACCCTAAGCCATAAACCTTACAACCTACAAAAAGAAAGGGGGGTGCAGGCTTCCAACCTGAGGTCCTGAAGTCAATGAAAAGTCGGTATTTCCGTCATCATCCTTTTCAGTTGTTTGAGCATGTAGTCCCTCAATGGATCTCGGGTACAGAGGTTGTAGATCATGTAGGGGTGACCGTGCTGAATACCAGTATGGTGCTGCATTGCAGCGCCGCATGAATGTCTCGAGCCTGTTTGAGATGGATGCCCTTCCCATTATAATCCTTTCAAGGGGAGGGGGGTTATCAATCATGGGTCTGCGTATCCGTCTCTGAGTGGGCTTGTTCTATAGTGGCCCTTCCAAACCTCGGAAGATACATCGGTTGAAGGTCTTGAAACTTGCTTCAAGGTGGGTACCCGGGTTCCATGGCGAGTATACGCACAAACAAAGTTTAAACGCTTGGATGTATCCCAAACCCTGAGTCCTAAAATTCTTGTTTCGGCTAGGTGGCGGCTACCTTGCGCCAACATTGGCCAGCCTCCGCGCGCATGAGGCAAGCTTTGCATACCCTAAAGTAGGTTTGGACGGTTGGAGTTTAGGGTTTAGGGTTTAGGGTGTTAAATACAGGGTTTTGGGGATGAGGGGTGAAATTAGGGCTGGTGGTTTCAGGTTTCCCTAAACCCTATAAACCCTAAACCCTATGTGGTGTTCTTCGGGGCTCGGCTTTAATCCCTCTTTTATAGAACCTAGAAGCTGAAGACACTAGAACACGTTTCCTGGCATGTGCCCACAAAGCCCAATCTCCCTAGATGGCGACATGTACCTAGTAGTGAACCCTAGATTTTTTAGGGCATATTCCCTTATAAAGGGATAATGAGTGTCTGGGTACACCGGATTCTATACACCTCAGGACGACTGCAACGTTGACAGTTCCCCTCCCTGATGTGGGGTTTAGGATATAGGGTTTAGGGGTAGAGAGTTTAGGGTATCAGTTGGCAGAAAGGCAATAAGAAGATTGCTTCGCCCCACCCCGCGCTAAGCCAGGACTCAATGGCCCCATGACTAGCATGTTTAGGGTCTCCAGTATGAGGGCTGGGGGAACCCAAATCCACTCACTATCCCTTACTAGGGTTTAGGGTATTACTATATATGGTCTACGGTACTATTATATAGGTTTAAGGTACTATTACATAGGGCTCAGGGCACGATTATGTAGGGTTTAGGGTACTATTATATAGGGCATAGGGTACTATGATATAGGGCTTAGGGTACTATTATATAAGGTCTGTGGTACTATTATATAGGGCATAGGGTGCTATTATGTAGGGTTTAGGGTGCTATTATATAGGATCTATGGTACTATTATATAGGGTCTATGGTGCTATTTTACAGGGCTAAGGGTACTATTATATAGGGATTAGGGTTTAGTGTGCTATCCTTATTAAAGGGGCCATCTTCGCCAGGGTTTCCCACCTGCAAGGGCCAGTTGCTCTTAGGGACCTGTAGGTGACGGTTACAAAAAGGCTCATTTTAGGGTTTAGGGTTTAGGGTTTGGGGTTTAGGGTTATAATATTCATCCGAACAAGTGCTATCAAGACATCAACCCACTCCAGGCTCAGAACCCCAAGCCCCTGAGGCCCTGGTGGTCCAGGGAAAGGCAGATGGAACTTTCGAATAATGAGGGACTCCCTTCTGTATTCCCAAAGAATACCAGGAACCCTATATTATTTTTGGGCGACAGAAAAAAGCTGCGCCTCAGCTAGTAGTCTTTTTGGGTGATCTAGTGTAAAAGCATGGTAAAGCAAGCGGGTAACCCAAACACAAAGGCCCAACAAATGGCACGCAACCCTGCAACAGGAAGAGGTAAGGCAAAAAACGGAGGATCGAATTTCTGGAGATCAGATTTCAACCTTTGCATTTAGTCGCTAGCGCATTTGGGGAAGCTCCCATGGTGAAGTTTGCAGTCCTGGTAGCTGCTTGATGGTCCGCTGCAAAACGGAGGTTTGCAGGAATTAGTGGTTCATGTTGGCTGCCCCTGTAGTAAAGATTATGGGCTTCAGGGTATATGAGTGGGGCCCCCAGTTTGCGGAAAGCCTCAACGTTTCCCTAAACCCTAGACTCTAAGCCCTAAACGCTAAACCCTACCCTGAGCCCTAAACCTTAAACCGGAGAGATGGCTACATCAGGTGCGCCACTCCTGTCTGGAGCTGTGGAAGGATCAGGACATGGGCTTCTGCTCACTGCTTCTGGAAGGTCTGATGGATTCGAAATGTAGGTAATCGTTGTATTTCTACGGTATATCCCCATGAGTGAATACCTGACAGCTGCATGTATTTGAACTCGGGGTTATGAGAGCAGTCTACAAGGGCATGGCCATTTCAGGCGAACTCTTCTCTGTCGAGAAGCAACAGAAAGCATACAATTCTAATATGAGCAACGGACTCAATTTCCGTCTCTTGACACATGTCTAACGTCGGTCAGAATTCCCCGAAATCATGCGTCTAACCTGTAAAACGAGATGGTCCCCCCCAAATAACAACTTCAGCATTTTTGTGTGGGAACGCAAGTTTGTTGGAAAACGAGAGTGAAGGTGCGACCCAAGTGCTGTAAAGCGAGATAGTACTAGATGTGGTCCGTTGGTGTCAAGCCTAGAAGGAACGAGATGGTCCCCCCCCAACATGCTCCGGAGTATGTAAAACGAGATGGAACGAGCTTGCGGCACGAATATGGGAATTTTGACCATGGGCCAGACAACATTTTGTCCGCTGCTCATATAGGGGTCATATATTTATATTCTGATGTTATATAGGGGTTCTATGGGATAGGTCTTGTGTCTGATGATGAAAGTGCTTTCAACAGCAAGCTACCCGATAGGTTCAGAAATATTAGCATTTGGGAGCATGTTGTCAGGGCCCGGTCATGCTCAGAGCACCACAGGACTAAGTGTAAGTTTTAGGGGTCTAGGGTTTTAGGGTCTAGGGTTTAGGATACGCACAAGTCTTCGCAGCCTGTCACAGAGGGAGTGCCCAAGCACATACAGACGTTGTGGCATCCGGCAAAATCTCATGTCGACATTCCGTATCCAGAAGTTGCCGGAACCCCGAGATACAGTCCAAAGAATTGACTTAGAGTGTTTGCACGCATGGTCCGTTCCCGAAATGCGGAGGCCCCAAGTAAAAGATCAACTATCGAAGCTGAACCCCTACCGGTTGAGTGTACCTGTTAGACTTCCGAGTTCTGACAAATGCCATTTGCATTCTATAGCTACCTTTTTTCTGGGGACCCTAAACCCCAAACCCTAAAGTCTTAAAGCCTAGACGCCGTGCCCCAAGCCCAAGCATCCGAGAGCCCAAACCTCGAAAAACAGGGAGCCCAGCAACCCTTGGCATCATATGATCTATAGGGGTTTATATAGGGGTTATGGGTTTAGGGATTAGGGTTTAGGGTTTAGGGTCTAAACTCCTTAAAGGGGTTTATATAGGGGATCATATAGGGGACTACTATAGGGCTTATTAAGGGGGTTTAGACTATAGCTCATATAGAGAACCCTAGATCCAAAACATGTGTGTTCCCCTATTCAGGGGTTTCGGGCTGCCTGAGACAAGGAGGAGTCTTCTACAGCTTTGCCAGAGGACGAGGGGCCTTTGCAGTTGCACAGGGGCCCCACATTGAAGTTTAAGCATGCAGAGCTAGTTCCCATGCAAGGATGGGGTTACTTGTGCCTCCTGATTGGTGGAATGTGCTATTATTTCACAAGCGCAGGTGGGAATGCCAGCACAGAACTGGGCACCATACATTGGGTGTTGGTTGTATATAATGTGGTGATAGAAGTGCAGAAATTCCATCCAAATCGCACAAGCATCCAGGTAAACCGACAAACACGTTCTTTCCTGAAGTTCCATCCAAATCGCACAAGCATTCAGGTAAAGCGACAAACACGTTCTTTCCATAGAGAAGTTGGCTCCTGCCACGGAAGGTTGTCAAAAGGATGGTCCCGTTTTGGTCCCCCCCCTTATATTCATTCAAGCCCCTGCTTCTGATATTTAGTGCACCTAGAAAGTGACCATGGTTATGAGAACGTTAACCCCTTCTATCAACCTACCCCTAAACCCTACACTGGCACTTGTGCAGCTGAGGTGTTTTGGTCTGCTTAGCTCCTACGGGTTCATGGGCAGCGTTCCTCAGTAAGCTTCTTTCCCTCCTTTTTGGGTCCTGGGCTCTTCTCATAGAGTTAGCTTGTACAGAACAAGGAAGGTTTTGTAGTCCTACATTCGTGTTTATCCTAGCGGCGAGATCATATCTGCCAGCTTTAACCTAAGAGGGCAAGTCCCCGCAAATCCTAAATCCTAAACCCTAAACTCTAAACCGCAAATCACTAGAGATGATTCGAAGCTTTGGGTGCCCTGCATTATACTGTTTGGGTAACTGGATCTATACGACCCTGGGAGAGATATGCTTCTGGTCGAGAGCGTTATATGGGAGCTTCCCAAAAATTTGGGGGGTTTAGGGTTTAGGGCCCCCATATAGATCCCCTAAAAGCTGTTGTTATTGTTAGAGGACTTGCCCAAGAGAAGCCCCATACTTTGGGCCGGCTGATGAGTGGTACCTACTTGGCCGGTTGGGAATCCTATAGTGTTGTAACGCCAGTCAGAAATATAGTCCCCCTTAAGTAGATAGAATATGGCTTTGGATACATTATCATAAGATCCTCATATACCCCATTTCCTATATACTTCAGGGACACTATAGCCATTCAGCTCTTTGAACATTTCAGTATAAACTTGCACTCCCCTAGCCCTTTTACCTAAACCCTGAAGCCTCAAACCCTAAATCCCTTAGAGTTTAGGGTTTAGGGTGTAGCTTAAACCCTACGCCTCTACCTGCGATGACCACCTCCGATCCTTCAGGAGCGAAGCCCGAGCTCTGCGTCCGCAGAACCCACGCTGGAATTTCCGGAGGTTGATGGGTCCAGCCCCGGCTTCATGCGGCCTGTCTCTTTAGCGTAGAGGATTTAGGGTTTCAGGTTTAGGGTTGATTTAGGCTTGGAGTGTGAGGTTCATAGACCTTAGGCTTTAAACCATCAACCCTGACCCTAAAACCTAAACACCCGACCCTTTGGAGTTTTGGGCTTAGTGATGTCGGAATGACATGGCTGGGGCACACCAGGCACTTAATTGAGCCTGACTGATTTTCTTTAACTGACACCTCCTTGACGTACGGTTCAGGCTTCATGGAGGGGTGCCCTTCCCTTGCATAATCACCTACATCCTACAAATCGTGGCAGCACCGAACCCCAAATCTGAAGCTCCACCCATCCCAACCCCTAAATTCTAAACTCTAAACCTTAAATCCTAAACTCTAAACCTTAAATCCTAAATCTCAAATCCTAAACCCTAAATCCTAAACCCTAAATCCTAAACCTTAAATCCTAAACCCCAAATCCTAAACCCTCAAACTCCAACATGGAAGCCCATAAGGCCGCCAGCTCGGGGAGGTGGCTAAATACGGTGGATATTTAAGATCCTGCATGACCATCCCTAAACCCTGAACCCTAAACCCAGTGGTTCCCGAGGTGGGAGTCCGAGCGGGTAGCATTGAAGATAGCCCAGGAGGAGCCGGTAGTTTTCAGGGTTGCGGGTTTAGGGTTTAGACCCTAATTATAGGGTTTTAGGGTTTTAGGGTTTAGGGTTTAGAGTTCAGGGTTTAACCCTGCACCTTAAATTATAAACCTTAAACCCTGAGGGTGAGGTTTACGAGTAAACTAGACCCTTAAGAAGAGGTGCTAAAGACACCAGACGATGAAGGTACGAAACCCTCTCTCTTGGGTACATTAGCTGCATAAAGTAGGGCTCTGGGCTAAGGTTGGGGGAGTTTGGAGTACTGAACAGGCGCCGGCCCAAGAAGATAATTTGAGATGAAAATTGTTGTCTCGAAAATGGGCCCGTACCCTAAACCCTGACCCTCACCTTTTTAGAGGGAGTCTGGGCATCCTTTCAAGTGGTGCGCTGTATGTAGGGACAGTAGAAGTAAGGACTCGTACCATCGGTCCTTACTTCCAATTGTTGAAGGCAGGTGTAGCGGCTTGGGGTTTAGGGTTTAAAGGTTATGTTTCCTTTCCCTGCTGCCAGGGTCTTTCTGCTAAGATTGTGGAAGCGTAGGCCTTTGAACACATGTCCTGAAGCCACATCATGTTTTGGGGGAATGCTCTACTTGCCAATCCTCGGTCGTTCTGGATTTTCATCATGTCATCATTCGACAAAATTCTTATTGAACACATGCTATGGCATCTCATAAAGATGCAGAAGACCCGGCTGCAACACCCAAATTCGGGAGTCCTCAAAATCGAGAGCCCATATGTGGGTGGTTGTCAAAATTATGGTCCCTTTTTGTATCCCTATTATAGTACAGCACTTAATATTTAGGGTACCCAAAAAGGGACCATAATTTGACAACCACCCATATGTAGAATTCTTCAGACAAAGCCAGCCCAAACCTCACCAAGCACTACTTAGAGGTCCATTGTACTTATAACCTACTTAGCAACTGTAGTTATAGCCTAAATATAAGTCCCATAACTACAGTTACCCTAGATACAATTGGGTTATAACTACAGTTACTAAGTAGGCTATAAGTACAATGGACCTCCAAGTAGAGTCACTACACCAGTTCAGCCTGCGATACTACAAGCTGCCCTGAGCAGCACCGACATCCTGACCCATGTTCCAAACTCAAGCCCTGTAGTCCTCCTTAAGTAGATAGAATATGGGGTATATGGGGATCTTATTCTAATATGCCCATAGCCATATTCTATCTACTTAAGGTGGACTATAAGACCTCAAACTAAGAAGCCTTACCCCCAGCCCTGAGCGCTAATCTGGCCTTTGGTTAGCTAGGAATGAATGAATGGATCCATATAGCAGTCCCTGCCTGAACCACCAAAATATTTAAAGTAATTGCCTTTCGTGCTATTTTGGGTGGGTTCGGGCAATTATTTTACCTACTTTTGGGGTCCAGGTATATAACCCATTATAGTAGTCTCCATTTTCTTTTCCATTCCTTCATTCCCAGCTAACCAAAGGCCAGCAAGAGCCCCAAGCTTTCAACCCCAAGCCCCTCAAGCCCTAAACCCCAAACCCTAAACCTTAAACCCCAAGCCCAAAACTGCAGGAGCAAGAGGCCGCCATGGTAAAACCACAGCGAGAGATCGTTACCTCGGTGGATGAGCCGCGGACTTGGGTTTAGGGTTTAGGCGGCCAAGCATTTATTATCCAAGCCCTACTGCTGGCCCTAGAGTGTGTATTAATGATACATGCGCTGAGTCACTGAGGCTGGTCGCAGCCTGCGGGGAACGTTCCCCTAATGTTTTCCCAAAAAGCCCAGGTTCGTACCTGTAGTTTACACGTTGGGCCCAATGGACCTACATGTTGATCGTTGTTTATTGGTGCAAATAGTTGCATGAATATTCATCTACAAATGCCTTGAACGCGAGGACAAAGGTATCTGAGGTACTAAAGCCGGGGCCTGTCTCTGGGTTTGAGTCAACTATATGTTATCTTCAGGATTTAGGGCCTCCAGTTCAGCGAGTACGGTTGAGGGAGTTGAATCTTACCTAGACATCCCTTTGTGGTACCTTGATGTATCTTTTTTGGGCGGGGGGGGTGCGGGAGGGGCGGTCCAGGCACACTAGCAATACCTCCGTGATTGTTATTATGAGAATACCTGTTAGTATTGTTATTGCTGCTACTGCTACCGTTACTATGCATATTTCTGACACAGTTACTATGACTTACCAGTGTTGATCCCTAGGGCTCCCAGTTACCTAAATAATGGGAACTGGGTTCTGTATACCCTATAGTCACATAGCCCAATAACCTACCAATTAGGTAACTGGGAGCCCTAGGTGTTAATACTTAGAGTCTAGCATGACCTGAGTACGAATAGCCTAACTCTCGAGTTAGTTCGAGGCGAGGCAGCAGGTGCCAGCTGCATGTGACTCATGATCCATCAAAACTCTACCACTTGGGTTGGGCCCCCACCCACTAGTAGTGGTATACTAGGAATATATAGAGACCCTAATATATTTACCATTATTTTTTGTGGTCGCTATTAGTGGGTGGGGGCCCAACCCTATCTACCAGCCCAAAGTTAATGCCTCCCTAAACCCTACTCTCCAGGCCCTAAACTGGATTGCTGAGGTGGTTCAACCTTGGCGAACTCTTTGGATGTTTCATGGCCAGGGACAAGAAGTGAATGGTGAAGTGTTTCATGCTGTGAGTTTAGGATTTTGGTTGGCCCAGTCATGTTGAGCTTAGGAAATTCTCGCTGTAGATAACTAAAGGGGCCTGGATGCCAAGAGTTATTCTTGGCTTCCCCTAGAAGCCCAGTTACCTACATATTGGGTTCCTGTCCTTAAGTCCCTATATGAATTTATACTATCTATAACCCAAGGACCTACTATATGGGTATCTGGGCTTCTAGGGTTCTATAGTGGCTTGTGACAGCCCACGACAGGCTCGTTTTCAGGGATTCTTCGTTGGGGGCGTCCCGCATGAGCCTGTGATTAGTGACGCTGCAAAGCAGCAGTCTGCTCGGAGGTGCACTGAGTTTAGGGCTTCTATTTGGCTTACTTAGCCAAGAGAAGAACTTTAGACTTGTTTGGCTTCCTTTTTGGGTCTCTACAATAAAGCTTAAACTTTTTTGGCCCTGGTTATTGGGGCAGAGTGTTGGAAGTTCACAGATCGTTGGATGGGTACCTACTTAAGGGCCAGAAGGCTCCAGGCAATGATCTATGGGTAGGCAATTGTAGACCTAGAGGTACATGCGTGCTTGAAAGTTGCTTTGAAAATACGATCTCCTCAGCTATGCTGAGGTTCACTGGAAAAAACCAGGAAAGGTCCATCATCCGGCTCGGCACATGACAACTGGGTTTAGCGTTTAGGGTTGGGGGTTGGGGTTTAGTTCGGGTTTAGGGCTACCCCAATGTAGTAATGAAAAACACAGTCCGCGGTATTTGTCGGCATAGACGTACAAGATCCCTAAATAGGTGCTCAGGGATCTTCAGATAAATCCCATGAAGAGCTTTCACGGCTCTTGGTTGACAGGTCTGCCTTGGCTGTAAGATGGTGTAGCGTCGACCTAGGTAGGAATCCAACTTTTGGCTATGTAATTTTCCTTTAGTTTCTTATAACCCAGGAAGTCCAATGTTCCTTCATTAGGGAGTATACCTAAAACATAGTAGGAATCCCTAATATAGTTTGAGGTACATTCCCTGATTAAGGTTTATTGGATTTCCTGGGTCATAAGAACTTCTACAGATAACGCTAGAGTGTCGCACTGCACCTACCTAGTCACTCAGAGTGCAGGTATATCCAACATTACCTTCATCATTATCCGTAGAAATGTAGGGTTTGCGGAGTAGTTGGTTTAATGCATGAACCACACCCTAAACCCTAAACCCTTAACCCTAAACCCCCATGTTTATCATCCCTACGCGTCTAGCTGCCAGTCTCGAGAAAATGATTCCCAAGCCTGACAATCTGTCAAGAACCTTCGTGCTTACCCCAGGAACCAAAGAATCCAAAGTAGGTACAGTTGTAGACGTTTTAGGGCCAAGATTGCTTCTAGACTTGGATGTTAGATACACTGACCAAGCAAAGGCAAGAGAAACCAGCCCTCGTCAAATCGCGGCCAGCATGAAGCTCGAACCCCTGGCACGCCCCGACCGTCACGTACTAGCATGAGGAATCCAGGTTTGCAAGCGCTCGTAGTAAAACATGCTTTCAAAGATACATTGACCCTTCGAAGGTTCTATCTCGTTAAAGTCCTTGAGCAACACCTCTTGCGCTACTAGGCCTTAAGTGTAATGGACGCTTCATGGGTTCTAATCCTGAGCCCGAGATCACGAACCCAAAGCCCCAAGCCCACGAACCTTCCAGTGCTTTCTTATTGGATTATTAGGGTTTAGGGTCAAGTTAGTCCTGCACCAAAAGCCACACACTCAAGAACTTCCGAGTGCTTTCTTATTATGGTGGCGCTTCCGCTCTTTGGAACGCTTGTCCAGCCCTCCCATCTTTCGGCCGACATTTCGTCCAACTTGCAAGGACTTCGCCTTTCAGGGGTAGATTTGAACGGTATGTTGTTTTTGACCCTCATTTCCAGTATAATCCTTATGAAGCAATGAAGATTTGATTTTGATGGTGGCTCCGAACATAGCCTAGCTATCAAGATACCATTGTCTCCAACATTCTCCTCTATAGTTTCCTCATAGAATCCGCTGTAATAGTCCCTTTTCTACTCCGCACCGCCCCCAAACTTCAAGCTCTACACCCTCAATGTTGACATTGTAGCTTCCATCAGTGAGGGAGTAGTTTAGATCACCGCGGTTCCCAAAGGCTTGTAATCTGGCATCGCCAGCTTTATCCCCGGTATTTCCTGAAATGTTTGTTTTTTCTCTAGGGTTTGAAGAAGAAAGTAGATACCAGTTATAGAAGTTGCTGCCCATGTAGGCGCTTTTTGACCTAGATCCCCAGGGTCTTGTAATTCCCCGCAGACACACAAACCTTGTAGAGATGTTCTTATGTGAGATGCGTGCGGTTTTGGTAGATCCCGACATCTTGCTCTATCTTCTCTTCAGGTTTGGAGCTAGGTCCAAACCCCAAAGTTTGCTGGAACCTCCAGATTTTGGGTTTTGTTTTTCGCAAAGTACAAGGCCCCCAACCAGAAACTTGGCCAAGTTTCCTCCAATGTCAGAAGTCCTTGTAAGACAGCCCGGCTCATCATGATGTAAAGAGGGAAGGGGCCCTTGGGAGGGAATGCCCCTTGCCCTTACCTTACCTCTGGTTAGGAGGGAATGAAGGAATGGAAAGAAGCTACTACATTGTTGGTGCTGCTCTAAGGATCCATGCCTCCGTCCCCAGTATATGGCAGGCCCCCCAATATAGACCCCCCAATTTCAATGATCCTTATGCTGGGGACCCCCGAAAAAGTACTCGTAAGTCAAGAATGATAGTGGCTTCCAATTTCTTCTCCATTCCTTCATGCCCTACTACTAGCCAAAGATCCAAGGCCTAAACCCTAAACATGGGTAGGTTTGAACATTCCTACCTTTAATTCCTATATAATCCTCGTCAAGCCATAAGGGTTTAGTTTTTATATGGCCCCCAAAAAAAACAACCCTAGTAAAACCGGCAATGAGCACAAGGCCAACCCCCCAAGACCCTTCCCCCACTTGATGGGCTTGGCAAACTAAAATGCTGCGGCCAAGCGCTGATAAGGGCTACGTGGAAGTTTCCAAAGCTCAGGGGCACCCTTGCTGCCATGCATCCTGCACCTTACTAGACAAAAGTTGAACGCTTTTAGCCTAAACCCCTAACGCCTACTGCCTGTATAGAAACATTAAACCATTAAACCCTAAGCCCTTAACCCTAAACCCTGAATCCTACATATGTATATATGCTCCTTCAGAAACTTCCAGAGCTGGCGGACTTCCAAGCCTTGCGCTGGATTTAAGGCCTGCAGTCAACAATTAGCGCGTAGGATAGTTGCTAGAGAGTGTTTTGAAGGTCCTCAGTCTAGTTGCTTGTGTTTGTGACGGGTGCGCCAGACACGTAATTATAACACAATCTGCACGGTTGTGCGGAAAGATGGTTTCAAATGCGAGAAGAAGGTCGACAGCCTAAATCCTCAGCCTAAATGTGAGGAGCCCGGCAGACACATGAAAAATTCATAGCCTCTCATACTATCGGACGATTCTTGAAATTGGGCATTTGCCATCCTAGGACTTTATAGTCCCCCTTAAGTAGATAGAATATGGGATATATGGAGATCTTATTATAATATACCCAAAGCCATATTCTACCTACTTAAGGGGGACTATAAGTCGCTTAGAAAAGGACGTCTATATCTGATCATGGAGGCATCCTTCACCTTATAGTCCCCCTTGAGTAAGTAGCATATGGGGTATATGGGATCTTAGTATCATAGTACCCAAAGCATCCCGAAGCCATCTTAAAGTCCCCCTTAAGTAGATGGAATATGGATTATATGAATATGGGGATCTTATTATAATTTACGCAGGGGTTTAGGGCTTAGGGTCTCATATTCTATCTACTTAAGGGGGACTATACGGGGAACCTATCCCAGCGCATGGACAGTGAAGTCTGTGAAGTCCAGGGCCCATGACGCCTCGCTGTCGTTTTGCTGGGTTGAGCTCTAGCGTGGCTTTTGTGAACGAGCTTTGGAAACTTATGGCCACTTAGTAACTAGGCTGAGAAAACAACCCAGAATCGGGGCCCTCTATGAAGTCAGTGGGGGGGGTGTGGAAAGCAGGCTTTTAAGCCCATTTGTCGGTAGTGGCTAAGTCCCAAGATCTTTCAAGCATGGTCCACCTTGTTCGGAATTATACTTGACTGTTATTGCTATTCTTCAGCATATACCCTGGGGCTCCCAGTTACGTAAATCATGGGAGCTGGGTTCTATATACCCTATATGGCGGAGCCCTAGGGATAGACATTGGACAGATGCTGCAGTTCGGAGCACGCGCTCAGAGTGCAACCCAGTCGCCCGCAATGAGTTTTTGTTCACCAAGGAAGGCCGTCAGCAAAAGCCGAGTTCCTTGGGGTTTAGGGTAAAGGGTTCAGGGTTTACGGAGGGTTTAAGGTAAACTTTGAAGGCATCACATTCTGGATCGATGTTAGGGATCCTTCGTACTTTTGTTGGCGTTATGGGGTTCCTTGTATTCATGCAAGAAGGATCCTCTTTTCCCTCTTTTCCTTCCCAGAATAAGCAGTGAAAGGGGCGTTGGGCTTCCGAAGCCTCGAAAACAGCAAAGGACTCAGCGATGTCTTCGGTTCATGCGGTTCTTCATTGTCCACAAGCCTTTGTGGAAGCCCTTTCCTACGAAGAGTCTTAGTTCCATAGGGGCGAGGTTTGATTAGGCACCCGCAAATTCATAGTGACCACAAGAAACGGCTTGTATTAGGCCCCCCCATATATCCGTATCAACCCTAAACTCTAAACCCCGAAGAGCTTAACCCTAAGCCTGAAACCCTAAGCCACTATCCCTGGGTGGTGGCCTGGGTGTGGGCTTTTGGGGAAGACCCGGACCCCCCCCACCTGGCACAAAAACATGTAATCATGGGACCCTAGAAAAGAACCTCCAAGTTTCGGACAGCCCCATGTACAAAGCCGAAAAGTTTTGCCTTTGCAAAATGGGTTTATCATGGATGTGAACCTTACGCCAACTGTAGGAAGTGAAGACTCCAAACGGTTACCTAAAACCCCAAAAGTATGTAAATAATAGCCCTAGACCCATAACAATAGCCATAAAGGCCATGATTTTACATACTTTTGGGGTCCAGGTAATGGCCTGGGCTTCAGGATCTAAGGTTTGGGACTTCAGGCTTGAAAGTTGGTGGACCTGGGGTTTATGGGTTAGGGCATAAGTGCTGCAAACCCAATGTGGTCGTTGCCAAAAAAATAGGGTGCCCCTGACACCCTAAACCCTGAACCCTGAACCTTAACATAAAAAAGGTCCATGAATGAAAACGGCCCAAGGTTGGACAATGTTGGACACCCCGGGGTTTAGGGTTTTAGAGTTTAGTGGGGTTGAGGGTTCAGGGTTTAGGGTTTATGGTTTAAATCCTAAACCCTGTTCTCCAAACCCCCAATTCACCACCTCATCTGCTAATTTGCCTTTGAGAGGCGCTGGCGATCGCTCTGCAGCGCCCTCTACAAAACCTGTGGCGGGCTAAGGTTTGGGTGTTTTGGGTTTAGAGGTATTTCAGGTTTAGCTTTATGTCGGGCTCAAAGGTTTCGAGTTTAGGATTTACGGTTGTTTTGGGGTGGTCTGAGTGTTGAGCGATCTTTCCTCCATAGCCCCTGGCGGACCACCCGCACAAGCACGTACAAAAAGGAGTGATCCGATGCCCTGGAAGTCCCGAACCGCCTGGTGGTTGCTCGCGAGCGTGCGCTTGTGGAGGGCCCGCTGCAGGTTGTAGAGTAGCTTCGGCCGTGGAATGTTGAAGTCCCTGGACTTGAAATCGTAAGCAATATAACAAAGTAGATAGGCTCTGGACCTGTAGCCTCAAATGCCTGCTGCCAGGCTCCAGTGGCAATCATGCCTGCAAACTACAAAACTACAGCTTAATTATGGAACTCACAACTGTATTTGTTCCTGGTATAGCCCGCTTATAACGCAACTTGCACCCAGGGGCCCCTCCTGTACTGCCCTAATCGCCAAACCTTGAACAAAAAGCCCTGAACCATGAACAGCCCGAAATCCTAGTCTCCAACCCCCGGAATCCTAAATTGCTAAACCCTAAACCCCTAAACCCTAATCCCTGAACCCTAAACCCTGATCCCTAAACCCCTAAACCCTAGTCCCTAAACCCCTAAACCCTAAACCCCAATTCCTAAACCCTAATCCCTAAACCCCTAAACCCCTAAACCCTAACCCTAAACCCTAATCCCTAAACCCTAAACACCTAAAC
>CAJNIZ010026602.1:3140-27524 GCA_905231905.1 Symbiodinium pilosum | reverse complement strand
TCAGGCGTTTGGGGATTGGTCTAAATTCCTTATAATACGGGGTCCTATATTTGGGTTCCCATTATAATACGGGGCCCTATATACATTTCCCCCATTTTGGGAACAGTAATTTAGGGAAACTACCGTTTGTACCACGACCCCTTGAGGCACTCAGCGCTACGAATGCTGCCTTCCCATGGAGCCCGAAGTCTACAAGGCCACCTGCCATACAGGGGTAGGTTTGAAACTCACTTGTTCAATACCCGTGATCCCTACATAATCCTTATAAAGCCATAGAAATTCACATTTTACCGAGGCCCTTAATCCCTGTATAATCCTCTGAAGCAAAAAAACATCGACTTTGAGAGCGCCCCCCCAAACCTAAACTAGGAGTACAGATCTAGATATATCCAAGTTCCAAGTAGTCCGCTTCTCAAAGGTGAAGTGGTTGATTCTTTACAGAGAGAGGAGCTGTCCTGACTGAGGAGCTTGATTCGATCACAAACTCCCATGAAGTGCATTTCCGGTGTCCCTAGAAAGGCGGTATACGCAGGCCCCACAGCACAGAAAAAGACACATGTGTATACATCTAACCCTAAACCCTAAACCGCGTGCAGCCTTCGGACATTTGCGGTTGCGAATTTCTTCGCCGGCCAGGCTCTTGAAGAGATACTGGGTGCAGGCGGTCCTGAAGAGGCCACGGCCCGGGAAGTTTGTTGCATGATTTGGGGATTTCCAAACATGAGGGATCCTGTTTTGGTGGTACCTGTAAAAGAGGATTGCAGCATTTAGGTTCTACATCGAGTTCCCCCTTTTTTGGAAACTATTTTTCAAGGTAGCCGCAAGCAAGTCGCAGTCACAACAGCGACAATGACCGCCATAGGGGGAGGGACAGAGAGGAGCTTTAGGGACTTTGGCAGAATTCTCGTGTCTTCCATGAGCGGTAGCTCCGAGACACAGAGAGAGAGAGAGAGAGAGAGAGTAATGGTAGCGCTGTAGGAGTGGCGATGACGACAATGCTACGTAGACAGAACCAGAAGGCTAGTTAGCGTTCTCATGGAATATCACGTGTTGGAAGCAAGAATCACAAAGTAGTCTGCAGTGATTCAACAGCAGTAGGAATCGAGAAGGCCTGCAGAGGTCTTTGGTTCTCTTACGGAGGGGAAGATGTCGGATATCACAGAAACTTAGTGGGGCTTAGTAGGGAATAAAGGAATATACTCCCTGCATAATATAATCCATGGGTACTGCCCCGACTCTGCATCACTTGGATAATATTGATAATGCCGTTCTGTATAGCCCTTAATATGACCCCTGATATAAGCTGCTACTAGGTGGGGACAGTACACAATACCCTAAACTCTAGGCCTTAAACCCCTAAACCCTAAACCCTAAACCTTCAGCCCCGGCAAAGAAATCTACAGTCCCAACCCCTCGCCACCTTGAAGATCTGAGCATCAGCAAGACTGGCTCCCAATCTTTACGTTTTTGGTTGTAGGGTTTTAGAGTTGAGGGGTTTAGGGTTCTACGGTCTAGGGTTTACGGTTTTAGGGTCCAGGGTACTAAGGTTTTAGGCGTCTATGGTTCTAGGGTTTTAGTGTTTAGGGGATTATGGGTTTAAGGCTAGAGGAGTTGAAGTTGTAGGAGGTTTAGGGGGTTTAGGGTTCTAGGGTTTTAGGGTTTTAGCGTTGAGGGTTTAGGGTAGGGGTTGTTGGGCTAATGCAAGTATAGTACCTTGCTGCAGGAGATTTCCCCAAATTCCATCCATAGTGATTAATGTCGCCCCGGAAGCCCATTATCTTCTTCACCTACGTATCAAGCTCTCAAGCCGTTAAACCCTTCGCCCTCAACGCTAAAGCCTGAACCCTGATCCATAAACGCTCTACCCTGAATCTTAAACAGCCTGAACCCTCATCCCTAAATTCAAAAATTCTACACCCTAAGCCCCAAGCTCTAAACCTTAAACCTTAAACCTCAAACCCTAACCCTAAACCTTAAAACCTAAACCCCAAACCCTAAACCTTAAATCCTAAACCTTAAACCATAAACCTTGAACCCTAAACCTTAAACCTGAAATCCTAAACCCTGAACCTCAAACCTTACACGATCGGTGATTTGTATGCAGGGCTTGGGAGGTGCTTTGGCAGCTCTGGGGGGAAGCGACTCGCAGCTCCTCGGAGCGACCAAACACACGCCATAGGTTGTTCTAAGCTATTTCGGCTTCAAGTTATTGAAAATGAGCCAATAATCAGCTATGGTTTTGGGTTTAAGGTTTAATTAGGGCTTGGTGTTTAGGATTTTGATTTAGAGCTTAGGGTCTAGGACCGTTGGTTTAGGATATAAGTTTCAGATTAGAACGAAGGTTTTAGGGATACATGCCCCCGCTTAATGCAGTATCAACTGGACAAGAGAGATGGTAACTGAAACGGAAGCTACTGGTTAGGGTTGAAAGTTTGAGTAACTGTAAGGGGTAGGCAGGTATTCTTGTAGGGGTTCTACAAGGTTTGTGGGACTCATACAGGGAATATTTCAGGATAACAAGCAGGTTTCGGTAACCTGCATACTGGAGAGCCATGTGGCAAAGAACATGGAGAATGAAACGGAAGCTGGGTTCGTATAGGGGCTTTTCGGGTGGTCCTAAACGCTAAGCCCAAACCCGAAACCCTTAGGGTGGTATATTGCCAACATTATACACATACAAGGATCTCTTGCGAGCATGTAGGGTATGTATGCGGCTTTAGGGGGCTCAAGGTTGGTGTGTACCTTTAGGGTGTAGGGTTTAATCAGGGTTTGAAGAAACATGGAGGTCTAGAAGGTCGACCTGAGTAGTTTCCGTAAATAGGGGTCCCCAATATAGACCCCAAAATGCCAAGAGCCCATAGATTGTAATTATGATTATAGAGTCCCCCCAATAAGGTACCGTCATTTTGGGGCACCACCTATTTCTCAAGCAGTTCTACGTTGGGTTCCATGCTTGGAAGGTTGCTCCCGAGGATACTTAGAATTAGTTCTTTACCCAACAAACTGGGCCTCTTGCTCTAGGCGGCGTGAACCCTACACCCTAAACCCCTAAACCCTAGACCCTGCTGAACGTTTTCAATGTTGCGGTTTTCAGGGTTGAGGTTTTCGGGGCTCGATTTTGAGAAAACGGTACCCAGTACGGTGCCTTCATTCAGTTCGCAAAAGCACGTGCGGTTCTATCCTTGGGCGCGCTGGTTGCTGCTGTGCCCTGCGTCTTGCGTGTCACGAAGCAGATCTTCTTCAAAGAGTCGGCAGGGCTCTACAGCAACTGGGACCCGTCAGTTCTGGGACGTACCCTGAACTTGCTTGTGTACTCCTCGCAGGACTCCCATACAACCCTTTACAGCTATGCCCAATACTGGCTTGTGCACAATTTGCACACACATTCGCATGCTGTCGCTGTATGATTCTGGGGTTTCAGAATACACCCCCCCCCCCCAACAAAAAATGATCTAAGCAGATTTGTTGAAAGAGATGCGCCCTCATGCATCTTGAGATCCCAGGAAAGATGTACTTAAGGAATGCATTCCCAGATATCTCGAAGGCATGAAACCCTTCACATGTCTCATCCCCTCCTTTGCCCTCAAGTTTCCCTAAACCCCAGAGCCTTAAGACCTTCAGGCTTTGGGCCCTTCATGCGTCGGTTTCCCTTCCAGGGTCAGCACCTGGGCAGCATACTATTTGGAGTATCTGAAGCCTCAGGAAGCACAAGTACTTGAGGGAGAGGATCTTGCACTGCCTTGACCGCTGATTACTCAATAGTAGGCAGACAAGGGCCTGTAGCACCCAGCGATATGAAGAGGTTACAGACGGATGATGTGGTCCCTACTAGTCTGCGTCGTTGTTGGAGATAAAGTGTACTTTCCATCACATTACAACCCATTCGAGATCATGAAGTGGCGTAATAATTGCAAACGTTACCGTGCACCCCGCCTCAGCTGTTGGCATCTCAGTGTGGCAGCAGAGCACTCAGGATACCACTTGGGACATTTGAGTTGTTCCCCAAATCATTTTTTTGTTACGGATTTTTGTACGGCACCTACTATTTAGGGGTACCAAAATAAGACCCTAAACCTTAAACCCTGATTTTAGGGTATATACAAGAATGGGACCATAATCTTGGGAACTACCCGTTTGAGGACACTCAGGACAGTCACTCCATCGGAGGGGCGCGCCATGGGGTAATAGGGTTCACGTTCAGAGTTTCGGGTTTAGGGGTTGGGGTTTAGGGTGGGGGAATACCCAGGAAGTCCAGTATCGCTTCATTAGGGAAATACCTCCAATCATATCAGGGATCCCTGATCGGATTCAAGGTATATATTCCCCCTAAAGCCTAATTTTAGATCCTAAGCTCTAAGCCCTAGACCCTAAACCCTAATTCAGGGATATCGTCGAGCTGAAAGCTTAGACACCGCAACCTGGCCCAACCTGAGAAGCCGCCCACGCCGAGAGGCATGGGCGAAGGGGGTGTAACGGGGTCCAGGGTTGTTTAGGGGCTAGGGTCTAGGGTTTAGGGGTTCAGGGTCTTGGGGTTTAGCGTGTAGCGGGGAGAGAACGGCTTTTGTGGGAGGTCATGTTTAGCAACTCCCAAATTGGTTTGAATAGGGGCACCATCTTGATTCTTGAAAGCCCTGAGCCCTACAATATATAGCCCTGTGTATATACCCCTCTATACGCCAGTATAAACCCTACATAGCCGTTTGAAGGACCTCCCTGTTTTTTGCAACTCCCACATTCCGGCCGCAAACCCTACATCCTAAACCCTTAATCCTAAACCCCGAACCCTAAACCCTAAACCTTAAATCCTAAATCCTGAACCCTAAACCTTTAATCCTAAATCCTGAACCCTAAATCTTCAATCCTAAACCCTAAACCCCACACATTCAGGCCGCAACCGCGGTCCACTATGCCGAGCCGGCTGGGTTCTATACGGCTGCTGTGGCCCTCGAGGATGTGCTTCTCATCTCAATCCCAAAGGCTCTAAGGACTCATATTTTTGAGGGTTTTGGGTTAAGGACCTAGGGTTTTGGGTTTAGGACTTAGGGTTTGGGGTTAAGGGTTTAGGGTTTAGGGCCTAGGGTTTAGGGTTTAGGGTTTAGGCTCTCGAGGATTGTGCGTCCAAAGACCATACTATAAAAGGCTTGTGCTATATTGAGGCTTAGGGAGTCATAGAATGCTTGCAGATACACACGGATCTATAGATAGATGGATAGTTCGATCGATAGATAGGTAGATAGATAGATAGATAGAATTCACATACATGTAGACTCATACATACACTTGTGAAAACAAATACAAATGGACATTGTGTATGCATATGTGCGCATATATATATATGTATATGTACGTGTATATACATGTGTATATATATATATATATACGCGTATAATATATATATATATACACACGCGCGCCTGGCTAACATCAGTACCCGAACTACGTGCTGTGTCAAGTGTGAATACATTCCGGCTGTTAGTCCCACCTTGGCCACTACTACTTGTTTACAAACCGCTTCAGCCCATATCGTTTATGGATATGGCCATTTCCAAGAATGGGGTCACCTATGAAAATTTACCGGGACGCCCAAGAACGTCAAACGGAACCCGGCTTCTTGGAAGTAGGTGTGATTCTACCCAGAGAGCCCATGCATCGAACCAAAGACTTGTTGGCTTTTAGTGCGGAATGCCTGGGTAGGCCCCTGAAATATTTGATATTTTCCCTAATGGCTTTAATAAGGGACCCTATATGGGTGGTTGTCAAAATCATGGTCCCTTTTTGGATACCCTAAATAGTAGGTGCCGTATTATAATAGGGATCAAAAAAGGGACCATAATATTGACAACCATCCATATACTAATATTTTTCAAAGGGCTTTCGGGGCCAACCCAGATGAGGGAATGGAAAACGAAGTGGCAACCACTGTTCAGAGCGCCGCGAGCTGAGAAGAAGATGGGAGCTACTACGATTTGGGGCTGTAAGGGTTTAGGGTTTAGGGCTATAAGGGGCTACTACAGGGATCCCTTCCTCTACTCCCTGCAAACAACCACGCGGTTTAGGGTTTCGGGCATCCTAAACTTGAAGCCCTAAAGTGTAGCTTCGATTTTTCCATTCGTGCTTCCTTACTAACAACCCTAGGCCCTAAGCCCTAAAGCGTAGCTTCCAACCTTTTCCATTCCTCCCTTCCTTACTAACCGCACCACGTAAAGGCTGCCCTAAACCCCAAACCCTAAACCCTTGACCCTAAACCCTAATTGAGGTCCTATGACATGGGACCTGTCCATTTCTGGCCAGGCCAGGTTTTTAGGGTTGTAGGGCTTAGGTTTGGGGTTGTAGGATTTGAATCTTACGGTTTTTGGATTTACGGTTTTAGGGTTTTAGGGGTTTAGGGTCTAAGGCTTAGGGTTTCAGGATTTAGGGTTGCAGTGTCTGGGGGTTTTAGAGTTCAGCGCTTTGGGTTAAGAGTGCAGGGTTGGCTTGCCTTCCCAGGACACCTTTGGAATGCTTCAGTTTCAGGGCATCCTTCCGATCGGAGCATAGCGGTATTTGCAAACCCTAAGGGTTTAGGGTTTTGAGGAGAACGGATTATTGGCTCACTTTCAAGTACCCTAAACTCTCTTGAAACCTAGGCCCCAATCCCAAAGCCCTAACCCATGGATATTGCATAGGGATTACCCTAAGCCTTAAACCGCATGCTGTAGAGGGTTCATTCCCCCGTTCCCTACTAAGAGCCGGTCAGTTGATATGCTATGGCTGCCTACAGCGCCGCAGCGCTTAAAGTGCAATGGAATGTAATGTAGACCCATGACTAGGTTAGGGTTTAGAGTTTGAGGTTTAGGGTTAAACCCCCCTTCTTTTAAGGGCCTTGATAATTATTAGGATCCCTATTACCATCCGTATGAATGGGAAGGGGTTTGTTAATCATGGGTCTGGGTTAGGAGAGGTCGGGATTGGGGGTTGGGAGTTTACAGGGGTTGGGGCTGTAAGAGGTTAGGGCTACTGGGGCCGAGAGTTGAGGGGAGATACTCATAAAACTGGTGGCTGCAATTTGTTGTAGCGATGATGTACGGAATCCCAGAATCCCCTCGTTATCCCTAGTCACGATGGTGCTACGGGTCTTCCATTTTTGAGACACCCTAAACCCTAAACCTCAAACCCTAAACCCTAAACCCTTAAACCCTAAACCTCAAACCCTATGTAGGATTTACAGGTTTCATCGCGCTGTCGGGCTCCAAGCTTTCCAGGGCGAGGGCTGCCAGATACAACACGCTAGGAGAAGCATAGGGTTCAGATACCCAAAATAATATGGTACTTTCTCAAAATAGGGGGACCCCAATATAGACCCCAATATACTATAATCCTTATTATTGGGACCCCCAAAAGCGTACCCCTAATCTTGGGAAACCCCCATATCAGCTCGCGAAGGAAGTACAGGAGGTATGGTACTAGCAATAGGAATAATTCTGACTACGCCTATTGCTCCAATAAATTTGTTGGCCGTGCTTAGCGCCTGCGGGTTTCAGCTGGGTACCTGATGCGGAGGCATGCGGTTGATGGACAAAATCTTGAGTGACTCTAAACCCTAAACCCTAGATACCTAAACTCTTGGAGTGATATTGATAAAGCATCCCTAGATTCCTAGATTACTGCTGGAATTTGGCTCACCCGTCACACCATAAAGAAAGCTTCCGTCAGCCAGTTGGTCATCATCGGTCTCTTTCGACTTCCCGTAGGGGAAGCTGCTGAGATTGCCGGGCAAAGTACACCACAACCTTATTCAGCCTCACCTCTACATGGTTTACGCAAAAAATTGTCCCAAATTGGCTTAAGGCGTAGGCTCTGCACGTATCATATAATGACCAGGCATGGTACCAGCACTCTGATTTGGAATGCCTGCCGAATTTGTAGATTGAAGCTGATTCCTTGAACCATCAGTCCAAGAACGAATCCGTTTTGACCTGCATCGTGTATAAAATCCCTGACCGCGCAGGTACGAACACGCCAGTGGCTCCTGCAAAGCATTTTCTCATGTTATAGTCGCCCTTGAGTAGATAGAATTTGCCGTTGGGTATATTACAATAAGACCGCATATACCCCATATTCTGTCTACTTAAGGGGGACTCCAACTTGTCGTGCCCCGAATGCTACATGGTTTTACATGGTTGTTACCAAACATGGGGTCCCAAAGCGGATTTGTGGAACCTTCACAGGACACTCTTTCCCACCGTTCAGTTTGCCATTTCGTTTGCCCACTACAGGGTTCCATAGTCTATACTCCTAGTATGCCCCTCAATATCCCCTATAATAGTCCCCTATAATCCCCTATATAACCCCTTAAAGAAGTTTAGACTATAGAGTAGTCATTACACAAGGAGATGATAGAAAGGACATGACTTTCCATGACTGGTTGGACGGAACGAAGCTGTGGTGTGTTTGTGGCATGACTTTCTGGGATGCTGGGGTTCAGGGTTTAGGGTTTGTAGGGTTGAGGGTTTAGAGTTTACGGTTTAGGGTTAGAGGAGGCATCAGTCAGAGTCTGCGGGTAGGATGGTTCTTAAGAGGTTCTTCAGAGGTGAAGGTGCTTCTGGCCTCAGCATTACACTGAAGTCCAATATCCCCTCATCGGGGAATACACCTTAAATCACATGAGGGATCCCGAAGATTCAAGGAATATGCCCTAATTAAAGGGTATTGGACTTCCTGGGCACCTCTGGGCTCAGAGAAAGAGCTACTGAAGGCCTCTTCAAGGGAGGGGGGGACAAGGAGTGTGACGGTCTATTGAGAGTATGAGGGAGGGATACTTAAGGTCATCTTGGGTCTGGGGCGGGCATATTATATATATATATATGCACATACAAATTATGCACAATTTCATGTTCGCTCTATCATGAGGATTCTATGATTACCTCCCAGGGGTGACATGGCCTAGGTTCTTGTCAGTGTTAGAGAAGGAGTAAATTTGGATCAGAACGAAAACATTTGTTAGTAGGCGAGTAGTAAAAGAATGATTCTTACCACAGCCTAGCCTAGCTAAGAGAGGTCCCAAAAGCAGAAAAACCCAGTCTCAACCTAAGAGACTCAGTCACCAGCACGTCTATCAACAATGGGAGTTGTAGTCGTAATGCCGTAGTAGCACCTATTCTTCCAAGGCCCAACCCTCGACCCAGGCGGATATTCCAGACAAGGCGATACTTGCCGCACAGACGGTTGGGCCTCAGATTCGGCAGTAGCAGCCTCAATCCTATCTTAAACGATCAACCAGTGCCAAACCTAAACCCCTGCGAGCTCGACCCCCCCCCTGGCCCGTCTTCATCTCACTCGCAGGGCACTGGGATCCAAACTTTGTTGTATGTAATAGCAGCTGACCCTTGAAGCTCCAATCTTCAAAGTATCAGAGCCCCAAAACGCCGCCCCCAAAGTATGCCCCAAGCCACCCCGCTCTCATTGAATGTTCTCAAGGGGCTTAAGGGGGAGTCGGGGAATACTTCCGTAAAACTGTCCTTATAAAATCCCATCATTTACATCCGTTCACCTGCCTATATTCAGCGAAAATGCTCTGAGCACCCTATGAGTTTGGACGTCTGAGGCTCATGAGCAGTTCCAGCGCACTCCGCAAGAGTTCGTGGACCAGCGTCAGCCAGCTGCCCCCTTATTGAAAGCAGGCACAAGAGCTGCATACTTTCAGGGTCAGGGGCACTTAGTCCGCCATTTTTTTTACCAGGTCACGCGCGTCACCTGACAAGAAGATGTTGGTTTGACGTTTTGGGTTCGCACGCGGTGATGGTTTGCTGCCTGTTGCTTGGGGAGGAGTGGGTGGAGGATCTCTGTAATACCCCACGAATTACGAGCACTCTCAATACTCCCTACATCATTTACTGGAAATGGTTTCTTTACTAGGGAGTATATTAGGGACGATACTCAGGTATAAGAGGGACCCCTATGTCCAACCTTCATGGTCCCTTGGCAGGGCTAATATTGACAGTGGCTCTTGGGTTAGGCACTACCTGGACCCCCAAAAGTATGTAGAATAATGGCCTTTATGGCTATTGTTATGGGTTTAGGGCTATTGTTTTGCATACTTTTGGGGTTTAGGTAAAGTATTTTTGGGAATCCACGAAGAGGCCATACTTTTGACAACCTTTCATATGGGTGGTTGTCAAAATTATGGTCCCTTTTGGGATCCCTATTATAATACGGCCCCTAATATTTAGGGTTCCCAAAAGCGGACCATAATTTTGACAACCACCCATATGCAGGCTGACTGTGACGAGCCATCAGGCAGCAAAGCGAAGGAGTAATGTTCGGGCACGCAGCTTCGAGCCTTCAATCTGGTCTCATCTTTTTGCTTTCGAAGATGATGATAACTGTCTGCAATGATACCCGTAAGATCAATAGCTATCACCCTAGTCATGGCTGTCTTGTACCGAACTCCTTACAAACCTCAGGACCCTAATCCTCGAAGTCCCAAAGAGCTCAACCCTGGTCTCAGAAGCCCAGAGCAGCGCTGAAGCCAGACACAAGGTCTTCAAGCCTCAGCCCACCATTGCATGAGTTAAGCGCAGTAAATCAATGTCCAAGCAGGGGATGCTTTGATCTACGACGAAAGGACCATTCCCTGTTTTGGTGACTTTGAGGGTTTAGGGTTTAGGGCTCCATGATGACGTTGCGAGCTTCAGATTTGGCTTTAGGTTCTCGGGGTTCAGGGTGTGGTGGTAAGGATAAGCGCTTGGGGATCAAAATTCGAGGCTTACGGCTCAGGGCTCATATGAGTAGTATTTTACTTGGGGATACTATGGTACCCAATATAGAGTAAGATTATATCCGCCCTTTGGTTATAGTATTCTATATGAGGAATATGACCTTACTGGGTTTAACCACCAAAAAAACGCTACTCATATGGTGCCTTGGTTAAAGGATTGAGGGAAGAGTCCAAAAGTCTTCTCCTAAACCCCTAGACCCCTAAACCCAAAACCCTAAAGAGTAATACAGGAAGCCATCCTTCTCCCGCACTTGCCTCCTTACTGGGCAATTTGAAGCGACCTCACCGTAAATGGTGGCTTCTATAGGGAGTAGTACCAAAGTAGCCTTAACTTGAGAATGGAAATTATTCTAAAGTACCGTTGTCCATATCATGGACCTTGGATTCCTTGCATGGTATAGGGTACCTCGAATAAATCATAGTTATACTGTTAATTCTCGAGGCTCCTGTAGTACGTGCTTGCTTCTTTAGGCCCAGTCTGGAGGGCCTGGTATCTGATTTTCTTCGCTGCAAGCCACTGTAAAACTTCGCGTAGACGCGGTTGCGAGTACCAAAAGCCACGTGTTGCGGCAACCTCGATTCGTGATCAGGCGCGTGTGTCCGGTTTGAACAGGTCAACCCGCCAAATGGCTTGCAGGTTTTCAGATGCCCCTTGGGTACCATATTCTACTTGCCTATGACACTAGTCACATAAAAGGCAAGAGAGGACATACTAGAAGCCTCTGCGCAACACCCCGCGTCAAAGCTTGGAGGATCTTGCGTGCCCAACCGAGCAACAGCTCTACCAAGCCTTTGCCGCTTCTTTGCGCGACCTTCCGCGCGGAGCGCCGTGACCACAAATGTATTGGTTTGGATTGAGGGTTTAATCTCTGGTTCCAATAAAACCTACAGGAGGTAGCCTACCGCAATATCACACGAAACCGCGCAAGGGCCCTGGAAACGCCGCTTCCTTTCAAAGGCTGCTTCGTGAGGAGGAGGATGCCATTTGTAGCCTTTAGGGCCTGAACTTGGCATTCTTTCCAGGCTTGGGGCCCTATAAGGTTATTTTGTGATTTTGGGGTTTTTGGTTTGCAGGTTTAGCCGACTTCGAAGATGAATGTTCAGTAAGGTTTCTGATGCCTACCTTTCGTGGGAGGGAACATAGGCACTACTCTTGGGTGTTAAGTTGGGATGATTGTAAGGATCCGCTCCCCTAATACTGAAGTCTCCACCGCGTAATTAATAATCAATGTTCCTAATAGCTTGTAGTACACCCTGATAGTAATCTTTGTTGTTACCGTGTAGGTGGTACTTGTTATTAGGGTAATTAGGGGGATTAGTGATCCAATCCTCATGAGCACCCAGCTTGGAGGGGCGGGCTGCTCATATCTTAGTCGTCCATGTAAGTGGAGCCCAAGTATAACCATACCCAGGGGATTCGGGGGATGTAGAATTGAATGATAGCCGCACCTATTCGTAGGTCATAAAGATATATGTGGGCCTTGCGATTGCTGCAGTTCACGTCTTGCGCGTGTGGCTTAGAGACTTCACTGGCTGACGTGGAAGCATGAACAACTTGAAATTGGAGAAACGAATGCCAAGTTTGTTGGAACAGAAATGCAACTAAGATGTCATGGTGGTATATTTGATGTTTAATGTAGAAGCATGTGTATTTACCAATGCTATCCCTTGATGCTGCCGCCGTTTCACTATCGCCCACCCTTATGTCTCCAAGGCCCATTGCAGAGGGCAAGAGACATACAGTAGCGGTGATACTGCTACCACAGTTCTGACATGGGTAGCTTCAGGGTAGCCAAGTGTTCGCGTACCGTAAACCCTAATCGCTAAAGCCTCAACCCTGCGCCCTCAAGCTGCCTGAATTGTAGCCATCCCTGGGCGCAATCATGCCCTGAAGCTGGTAACATGACGCTGTACGGTGATTTGATGAACATCACACCAGACTTCAAGCACAGATCCCACCAGAATTGCCCGGAAAATCAAGTTGGTTAGCACATAGCATGATAGCACTCAAATTCTAAACCTTAAGCCGCAACAACACGATACAAGAACAATATGGCTACAACTCTTAACCCCAAAGCAAACAAGCCGTACCCAGACCCCCACAGGGATCCAAAAATTAGATTCCCCTAGAACTATATGAGAAATTGTATAAGGATTACATAGGGGTCATGATGGGTTTATATAGGGGATCTATTTTTTAGATCCTCCCAGGGGTCTGGGTATGTCTTTGAAGAAACCTGTGAGGTGCCAAAGCACGACGGAAGAGACCCCGGATCGCCAGCTTCTTCTGCCCTCGCTCCGCGGACGCTTTCGCCTGCGCCACTTCCGGCCGTGAGGGAAAAGCCAGATACCGTGCTTCACACATAAATCAACCCAGTCTGAACTCCTTAAAGAGGGCTTATATCTGGGATGAATATAGACGGGCTAGGTTTTTAGACTATATTGGTAGCTTACAGAAACCCAGTTTCCATTTCATGTTCGATGTCCTTTTCTACTTGATTCTCCACTATTGGGCCTATTGGGGGATAAAGGCCCTAAACAAAGCCCTACACCTAAACCCTGTACCCCCAAATCATAACTTAACCCATTCCTTGATTCACGTGATATTTCTGTTGGGTGCCGAGGAGTGTGGGCCCAGATGGCCATTATGGAAAATGCTTTCCTCTATAATGCTCCTCAGAGACCTAGGGTTTAGGTTTTAGGGTTTAGGTTTTAGGGGAAGATCCCTACACAATTTTCCCAAAGGGCCTTGAGATCACCTCATACACATGGCCCCTAAACCCTAAACCCATCATCATGTTAGCTTCGGAGACGGTAGGAGGTACGTAGCGTGTTCGTGGGGGGCAGTGAAGACTATGTCCACTAAGTTTAGGGTTTTGGGGTTTTGCAAAAGGATCACGGAAATCCATTTACGACACCTAGTCCGAGCCTTCATTCGGTTTAAGGTAAAAAGCCGAGTCTAACCCTAGAGACTCGCACTACCATCCCTCAACCTTAACCCCACACTCCACATGCCAAACCTTAAGCCTTCAACCATCCTAAACCCTTTAGTGCCTAACCCAAAATGCTAGACCTTAAGTCCTAAACTCTTTAGCTTAAACCCTAGAGCTCTACGCCAAGGTTGAATGTCATCTTCCATTCGAGCCGTGGGTTGATCCCTCAGATGTGACAAAGAGATGCCCAGGAAGTTCAAAATCCTTGAATTAGGGAATATACCTTAAACCAGACTAGGGATCCAATGATTTAAGGTATATTCCCTACTTCAGAGATACTGGACTTCCTGGGTACCTCACAGAAACTAAAATGGAACCCCCAGTTGTCCCTCGTTAAAGGACACCGTGAGCGATAGTCTAAACTCCGTAAAGGTGGTTATACAGGGGAGTATATACGTGAGCATTGTAGGGCTTATTGAGGGAGATGCTGGGAGTTAAGATCAAAGCTTATGCGCCGGGAAACCTGCCACTATGCATGCCTTCAGTAGTTGCAGTTGCCAGGGTAGAGGGCACACAAGATGGTTTTAATCTTGCTGGTGTCAAGCCCTTTCATTTGGACACAACCCACATGTGATAGACTCAACTCTAAGCCCTTACAGTAACCTCTATGTAACCCTCAACATTGAGGTGCTTCAAGCGGCAAGGGACACAGGGTGGTTTTTTCAATTCTTGGGGGAAGTGCTGCCATTGCTTGTGCATGTTGTGACATCATGGGTCCGTCATGGGCAATTGATTGTTGGGCATGGTTTGAGAAGGGGAAAGGTCTTCAGGCCGTCACTTCAGGCCAAAAGATTACAGTATCTCGTAGCATGTTCAGTTTCAGTTTGCAGTTGTGGGTGTGGTGGTTCCTTCTTTTGCTGCCCAGGCTTTTGGGGATCGGATTTTCAGCGCTGCTGCTGTTCCTCGGATTCGCGGGTTTATAGTTCACGGAACATTGGCTCGGACGTATAGGGCCTAAGGAGGGACACAGTCCTACGTATAGGCCTCCTAACCACTGTCTGCGTGCCCACATTGGAGGTGCTCCCACCTCCAAAACTGAGCCCTTTGTCTTTCCACTAGAATAGAATGCAGCGATATAATATTTATCCGGGACTGGAGATTTTGTTGTTGTTGTTGTTGTTGTTGTTGTTGTTGTACTTAGGAAGCCCTTCCTTGATGGGCGCAATCCTGCACGCTACTTTGATGGCCACATAAACTTGTCCAACAACACCCTAAACCCTGAACCCTAAACCCTAAACCCTAAACCAATCAACAGTGTGAACCTCCAAAGTGCCGTGCCTGGTAAAGTCAGGTTGACGCACAAGAAGGGCGATCGCATCATTGGGGAGGCCAAGACCCAAAACCCTAAGCCCTAAACCCGAAACTCTAAACCCTAAACTCTAAACCCTAAACTTTAAACTCTAAAACCTAAACCCTAAGCTCTAAACCCACTAAACCCTAAACTCTAAACGCTAAACCCTAAACCGCGTTTACGTTTAGCAGCCAGGGGGGATGAAGGTTCCGCAAGCCAACCAGCTTCTAAACTCCAAGAGTTTAGGGTGCAGAGTTTAGTCAAGATGAAAGGAAGAGTGCTTGGTGATGTGGAAGAGCCAGGAAATTGGGTTTCGGTTTAGTGTGTTAGGGTTTAGGGTGCCCAAAAGGGATTGGGAGAAAATAGGCAGCAACATGAGGGATTCTGGCGTTCTGTGTTGTGTCCGTCAGGTTCAGCGATTTGTCACGAAGACCAGAGAGTCAGCGGTGAGAGGATTGACGCCCTATATCCCCCTTTAAGGGTCTAGTCCGCCTTAAGTAGACAGCATAATATGGCTTTGTGTATGTTATGAATAAGATCCCCATACATCCCATATTCTATCTACTTAAGGGGGACTATACCCAAAACCCTAAACTCTAACTCAAGGGGGGCTATACCCCCAATTTTGGGAAACCTCCATGTTAGCCCCCTTAGCCGGAACAGCTTTGTAGATGTGTGAAGAGGTGAGCCGGACAAGCAGGTGCAAAGCATGAAGAAAGCCCAATATCAAGGGCTCAGTGGTTTAGGGTTAGGGTTAGGCCAAAATCTCTTTATTACGGAATGTATTTCAAATCATTGTGGCGGCCCTAGTCTCATGTAGAGTATACTCGCTAATCTCGGGATTTGTTTTTTTTTCTGGGCACTTTGCCTTGCTGGATTTGCATGATGACTGAGCAAGACGCAGGAATCGAGGGCTCGAATGTAGTTCTTTGTCGTGGTGTTGTGTCTTGGCAGGGGCTTCTGAACAATGTGGAAAGGATATATGAGCTACAGTCTAAACTCCTTGAAAGGGGTTATATAGGGGATTTATAGGCGACTACTATAGTGGGTAATAAGGAGTATACTAGGAGTTTAGACTATAGCTTATATGAGGTTTAGGGACTACGACTTACCGACAAACCCAGATGCCTACTGCTTGGTACTCTTAACCTGGTTAGTAGTTGCGAGGACGAGCCCACAAAACCCTAAATCCTAAAGCCTACTGTAAACCCTCGCTGAGGGATATTTCAGTTGGGTTTTTGGCCAGACTGGGCCTCTGTGGAGGTGCATATCACGCTGCCTGCCTTCGAGAAGCTACGCCAACGGGCTGGGCCGCTGTTGAGGTGTGGTTTAGCGATATCTGGAGATGAGGGTTTGGGGTTTAGAGTTTAGGGTGTAGGGATTAGGGTTTAAGGTTCAGGCCCAAGAATGGAAAATCAGATGGACAAGACAACGGAAAAATTAGATGGAACTGTGGTTATGCAGGTTTGCAAGGTTTAGGGAGCACTTGGAGGCTAAGGGGGACTTTGTAGATAGGTTGATCGTTGGAATAGCTGAGTTTTAGTCTATTGCCTTAAAGTAGGCTATAAGTGTGTCAAGTAAGTTTTCCTCACCCTCCAAGTAGGGTGTAGGGAGCGTAGGGTTTGCGGCTTAGAAGTGTGGGAATTACCGCGCAGTTTTGTTGGGCATAAGGTGCAAGCTGTGCAGAGTCTAGAGTGTAGGGTTTACAGTGTCTATAGTAGTGGTTGAGGTGGCGACGGAAGTGAATGGTTTCCAAGAACAGGGTGCAAAGAGTTGAGGATTTGGGCGTTTGAGGGTGTAGAGTATATATGGGTTGAGGGTGGAGGTTTTACATTAACTAAGGTTTTTGAGTTTTCGGGCAGGATCTAGGTCTTTGAAATGAGGCTTTGTGGGTTTCGGAGTGACCAGTTCCTGGGCTTGGAATGCAGACCCAAATCCTATAGTCCCCCTTAAGTAGATAGAATATGGCTTTGGGTATATTATAATAAGATCCCATATACTCCGTATACTTAAGGGGGATTATAAATCCTGTGATCCGGGGATGCGCTATCCTGGGCGCAGTTTTACGGGCTCTCCTCTCCTAGCCACCCCCCGATTTCGGGCACGAGGTAAATCAAAGGAGGGTAGTATAGGGCAGGGAGGTCCAGAAATGTATGATGCGTGGGAGTCCCGTGGGAGTTCGAAACTTATGTCCCCGAAACACGACCCTTGTACATGGTATGGGTTATGAAACCTTGAAAATTGTGTGTACGTGTGTGTGTGTGTGTGTGTGTGCTAAACCCCTAAATCCCACACCCCTAAACCCCAGTCTGAGAAATCCGCTTCCGTAGAAGACCTCAGTGTGAGCCTTGGGCGCCATAGGCTCCTGAAGTGTTGCTTTTGCGTAAGAAGGGTTTTGGGTTTAGGGCTTAGGGTTTAGGGCTTAGGGTTTTGGGTTTAGGGAGTGAGGTGGGGACTTGGAATAAAGGTAGCGACGTTCAGAGGGGAATGTGCAGTCTCCCTTAATTCTAGTCCCCCTTAAATAGATAGAATATGGGGGTTATATAGGGTTTAGGGTTTCGGGTTTAGGACATAGTCCCTCTTAAGTAGATAGAAGATGGGGTATATGGGGTCTGATTATACTGTGCCAAAGCCATATTCTATCTACTTCAGGGGGGCCATAATCACCTGTAAGAGGTGGACAGCTAATGTTGCGAGAGCCGTCCGTACTGTACGCAACCATTGAGGAACCCCATGGGTTTAGGGTTTAGGGTCTGGGATTTAGGGTTTAGGGTTTAGGGTTCAGGGTATGAACCCGGGCTTGCATCTGTGGCACTTACCTAGCTATAGACCTAGAATTGCCATGAGACCATACTGACATAGTTTGTTCAATGGTCAGTCATTCTGTTGAGACGAAGAAGAGCCCAGGAAGTCCAATGTCCCTAAATGAGAGAATATACCTTAAATCATATTCGGGATCCCTAATATGAGTTAAGGTATATTCCCTTATTAAGGGATAGTGGACTTCCTGGGAAGAAGCTCTTGTTTTCATTCTCCGGCTGTCGTGCTTCTTTCAAATAAGTTTTCCCTTGGCAACAACCGCTTCGGATTGCTGCGAGGGAACATCAAATGAGTTACCCTTAAAAGGGAACCTCATTATTTCTCGCCTCTTTCTCGCCTCTACATATACACATATCCGCATTCTGGTAACTCTGCTTGAGAAAGTGCACAGCAACCCAGTCATGGCGAAATGTCAACAGCCACCAGGCATGTGGAGCGAGAGGAGACTTTGCTTGCCCGGGACTTAGCTCAATTTTGGAGTTTCTCAAAAGACTTACTGGTGCTAAAAGGAGAAGGGGGGAGTGGATCTCCCTTTATAATCCCCATATGTACCTCTATATTGGTACCCATGTGTACCCATATTCACCTCCCCACTTCCGCGTAAGCACCGGCAGGAAAAGGGGCATCTTGGAAACAAGGGGGGATATTCTCCAAAACCCTTAACCGTAAACGCTTAAGGGCTATGTAGTTTGTACCGGTTGTTTTGAGGAGCTCGTGTTTGCCGCTTTCGGGCGGCGCACGCAGAGATGCATGCTGACAGGTTTACGCTTTAGCGTCTCGGGCTAAGGTTTAGGGTTTGGCTTGAAATGTTCAGGGTTTAGGGTTTGAGGTAGAGTTTAGAAATGCCATCAGTGCGTAGTATACTTGGACCTTCCGGGGACTGAGTAAGTATGCATCTGATGACGTCTGCAGATGTACTAGACGGCCCCAGTCATCCCAATTCGTTGCTAGGCTACTTACTAATTCCTGCTGACCCTCCAGGTACAGATTAGGCAACTAAAGCGAACCCAGGCAACCCTCGGAACCCAATAGGAAACCTTCAGAAAGCCCACAGAAACCCAGAAGAGGAATTAAAAAGCGTTAACGCAGGGGGAATGGGGAGGGCCCACGCGGCGCCACTCAGTTCGAACCAGGCGCCTCAAGGTATTTTACTCCGGATGCTTAGAGACCTTCCAGTTTTGTGTTCAGATCAGCCAAGCAAAATGTTTTGACCCACACAAGTCGCATCCTGTCGAGGGTTTCAGGCTCGTTTTCAAGCCCGGATGCCGGACGCAGAGCCAGCTTCATGATAGAGAGCCCTGCATGTAGGGGTCGTTCATAACCTTGATTGAATCCCCACTGCATGATAGCGGTTGGAGGGTCAGGGGGGGAGGGTGTTAATCATAGAATCAGCCCCGTTGAGCTATTTTATATTCCCAGTGATATTGAATCACCCTGGCACTAAACCATCCGAAAATACTGAAGTATTTCTATGTTCTTGTCCATTCCTCCATCAATGGCTAAATGCACCTGACTCTGCAAGTGGCAAGCATACAACCTGCTGCAAGCCGTGTCGACATCCTAAACCCTAGCATCTAATTCTCCTAAACCCTATACCCTACGCCTCCTAACCTCAAATCCCTGAACCCTAAACGCTAAATCCCCAAGCCCTCAACCCTATAGTCTTTTCCAAGCGCTGCCCTAAACCCAAACCCCAAACCCCACCCTCAAAATCCAAAAACCCTAAACCCCAACCTCTATAAATCCAAAATCCACATCCGAAACCCTACCCTCCCTAACCCTTGCACCAATTCCTAAACCTTGAACCCTAGACCCCTAAATCCAACCTAAACCCTAAATCCCAAGACCCTAAACCCTAAACCCCTAAACCCTAAACCCTAAACCCCTAAACCCTAAACCCTAAACCCTAAATCCAACGCGTTTCAGGCCAAAAGCTCCGAGCTACTCAGTGAAGCCTCCGAAGGTGCGGCGAAGTCGAGGCGCCTGGGTTCCTATAGGGTTATGGATTTAGGGTTTAGGGTTTTTTAGGGTTTTTTAGGGTTTTTAGGGTTTTTAGGATTTAGGGTTTATAGGGTTTATAGGGTTTATAGGGTTTATAGAGTTTAGGGTTTAGGGTTTAGTCTAAACTCCTAGCATCCCCGTTAATAATCCCTATAGTAATCCCCTATATAATCCCCCCTATAATCCCCTTTAAGGAGTTTAGACCTGGGTTCCTACAGGGTTATGGATTTAGGGTTTATGGATTTAGGGTTTAGGGTTTGTAGGGTTTATAGGGATTTTAGGCTTTATAAAGGTTTATAGGGTTTAGAGGGTTTATGGGGTTTATAGGGTTTATAGGTTTTAGGGTTTCGGATTTAGGCTTAGGGTTTGGGGTTCAAGCTTTCCGGTTGAGGTTTGGGGTTTAGAGGTTGGGGTTGAGGGTTTAGGATTTAGGGTTCGGCGTCCTAGGGGGTCTGATGGGTATTGGGGAGTTGAGGTTGTTGAGAGTCATGGTTTGGAATTTAGGGGTGAGGGTTTCAGAAATTCAGGTTGAGGGATTCAGGGTTAAGGATCTACGTGGTGCACATGCAGATCCTGAGTGCTCAAAGTGGACAGACGCTAAAAGAGGGACGCTTAGAAGGGATTCTAACTCTAAACCCTAAATCCAAAACCATTCGAGAAAGTCTGTCCTATCTGGGATCCCCTGGAAACGTCGATGAGTTCCCGGGAGCTCGTCTGCAGCATCTGGGGGTGTAGGGTTTAGGACTTATAGTCCCCTCTAAGTGCATAGAATATGAATATGGAGTATATGGAGCTCTTAATATAATATACCCAAAGCCATATTAGGGGGACTATGGAGAGTAAAGCTGTAGAGAAAAAAGGCTTAGGGATGTGGATTTGAAGGGCTTAGGCAGGTATGGGGTGTAGAAAGGAGACGAAGGTTACCTAGACAAGGCTTTTGTTTTGAGATACCGTTCATGGCCATTACCATGCCTTGATTTCCTCAACCTTCACAGACCCAGGGTGAGAGAGGTTCCCTATCTCTCTTTCGATGCCTCAGCTCTTGTCTTTTGCCTGGTACGCGGCAGCCGCAAAAAGGGGAGGCAGCGAAGCCCCAACGCTGTATGAAAGAATTCGTGCACTACCTCATAGAACCCTAGGCAGTCTTGTTTCGTCCTTGGAATCGATATACGCAGCCCCTGAGCCTCAAACCCTAAACCAAAACCCCGAACCCTAGGCTTCAACACGTTAAGGCGTAGACCCCCCAACCCTCAACCCTTCAACGCTTGAAGCCATAACCCGGATGATGATGTCAGGAGTTCCCATACTAGCCCCCCATAGGCTCCCCCTTAATAAACCGTAATTAGGCCTAATTATTAGTAAGTAGCCTTAATCAAGGGGGGAACCTAGGGGCGGTAGTAAAGAGGGGTTGCTGTTAAGGAACTCAAATTAAGTTACCATAATGGGTGTATATAGTAAAGAATAGGGTTTCCCAAATATAGTAACTTAATTTAAGTTCCTTAACAGCAACCCAGGATTCTAAGAAAACCCTAAACCCTACACCAAAACCCTAAACCCTAAACCCTACACCCTAAACCAGAACCCTCAGCAAGGGACCCAACACTTATTGGACACCTCCACGCGGCTGCCTCTCAAGCTGGCTCGCCGAGTTAGGAGCCCCAAACCTAAAGCGTAAAGCCCAAAGGCTCGAGCCACCCCGGTCACTTGTGGGAAACACTAACAGTCCAAAACATTGATAGTCGAGTATAATGATAGCAATAATCTAATAAGAGTATAACAACAGTAGTGATGTGCACTATGTTCTGGGGTTTGGACATTGCTCACTTTAAGCCTTAGAACCTCACGCCTTCACCCTAACCCAACCTTGAGGATCGAAGACCCCAGACCTTGGTAATACTGACATACGCCATGTCCCAGCCACACCTGTCTTTTTTCCACACTTGGGACTATGGGACATTATAGTATGGGCCCCGAAGTGTGGAGTTCAACATGTGCATATGACATACCCTTCCAAGGGGTAGGAGGATCTAAGAGTGCCTGCGGTACACCCTGTAAAGCCCTGCAAGAAGCTTGGACCTAGAAAACAGGTAGAGGCCATAGTATTGCTGAAGCATAGTTAAAATCTTATAGTATAGCATGCAACCCATCCTGCCCTGCACCCACTATTAGTGTAAATGCTGGGCCCCAACGCACGCGCTTCCGCATGGTGGCGTTTGCCCGCGGTCTCCGTGCTCTGTGGCTACGGCAGAGGACCCAACGGTAAGGGCTACGATTTGTGACTGCTTGAGCTGGTGGTATGCAGCTTTCCCTAAGGGTCCAAGTACCTAATAATCACATACTTACCCAAAACCAATACTATAACTACTATTACCCCAAACCCAAGTACCTAATTATTGGGTACATGGACCCTAAACCCTAAACCCTAAATATCCCTATAAATCCCTATATATCCCTATAAATCCCTATATATCCCTATATTATCCCCTTTAAAGGGACCTAATTATTGGGTACATGGACCCTTTGGGTTTGGGTGTTCTCAATCACTGTAGAGCCCGCTAAATCCTCATAACACCGGGTTTTCAGAGGAAACTCAACAAGTGTCCAGGGTTTAGGGTTTAGGGTTCAGGAGTTGGGTGTTCTCATAGGTTCAGGCAAGCTTTGATGGGATACCCACAAGCAGGTTCCACACCCTAGTCACCAAAGCCCAGGCGAACCTAGCTGAATCCAAAGGCTTCAGGTGTATGATTTTCGTCGAAGAGACTGCCAAGGCCGCCCTTTCTCTTAATAATACCTCCCCCAATCTAGTACCATTAGGGTTTAGGGCCATTACATGTAGATTACTGGAGGTTGTGGCGGTGGGTTCATTATTGGGGGAAAGGCGATGAGAAACATTGCTAGATTCTCTAGTCTGAGCTTACCCTCGTGCTCCAAATAGCCTTATAGGTCAGGAGGACCCCCCACCCTGTAATAGTGGTATAATAGGAATATAAGAGGACCCTAATATAATCCTTATTATCCACAATAGTCACTATTACTGGGTGGGGGGTCCTCCTAACTTATAGGTAATATCTACAGACTTTAGGGCCCAATGTAGGTATGATTTTGTATGCTTGGATCTCCAGGGTTATAATGGGCAAAGCATTTTTTGTGCTGGAGGGATTAATTAGCTACTGAGGGCGAGGTCCTGAAACCCTCCCCCTCTCGAATTTAATCTGAAGCTAGGATCCAGATTCGTTTGGGAGGACCCCTACCCCGTTATATTAAAGAGGGGGGATTCCCTCGACAAACACCCAACATTACATGCATTAATTTTGCCAACGGGTTGTGGTAGTTTTGCAGTACTCCCCTTGGAACCAAGGCCCATATGGGCTTGCATGCACGTTTGCTTGAAAATAAGATGCTAAACCAAACATAAACTGCCACTAAATCCGAAAAGCCTTATGTCCCTCCCTAAATCCAAAAGAACAGAACCTGCCCCTTAACTCTAAAAGCCCTAATTCCTAAATCCTGAACCCTGAACCCTAAACGAACCCCAAGTCCAATAGACGCTACGTGATCCCAAGCCCTAAATCCTAAGACCTAAACCCTAAGCCCTATGAGCAAGTTCCCGTCCCGTACAGGCTTCGCACAGCGGCACCTCGTTTGGTCGGCACAGGCAGCGCCGTTCTTAAGGTTCACACTCTAGAGGCTTAGGGTTTAGGGTCTAGAGGTTTCGGGGTTTAAGGGTTAAGGGGTTTAAGGGTATAGGGTTAAGGGGTTTAAGGGTTTAGGGGTTTAAAGGTTTAGGGGTTTAAGGGTTTAGGGTTTGGGAGTTTAATTGTTTGTGGGTTTAAGGGTTAAGCGGTTTAGGGGTTTAGATTTCAGGGGTTTAGGGGTTTAGGGATTTAAGGGTTCAGGGTTAGGGTTTAAGGGTTCAGGTTTTAAGGGTTTAGGGGTTTCAGGGGTGGTGCCTTCAAAATTGTCAAATATGACCGTGGACATGTAGGGCTACGGGTTTAGGGTTTAGGGATCCTATCAGGAATCGGGCAGATTTAATATATTGTGGATCCTCCGGGTCCAAGAAGGGGACACTCTCCAAGGACCCCAGGTAACTTCTGTCTTCCATCCCTAGACTCTAAACCGGTAAACCCTAAGCCTTTTAAACCCCTAAAACCTAGAAACCCTAAACCTTGGGTACTGCCCCTCCTCAGTAACAGTTGGATGATAGATTTTATATGGTTATATATAGGCCTTGGTAGGACCCCTAATATAGACNNNGGGGGCAGTAGCCAACCTAAACCCCCTTGTGGTGTGGTTTGAAGAAATCTACATCATCCCTCGCAGCGACATTCAAAGTCGGATGCGGGGATCCCCGAAGTAGGTGATCGACCCTAAGAATGCCATTAGCCAGGCGGTTTAGGATTTAGTTAGCGTTAAGCATGGACTTCACATGATCATGCAGAACTGTTACTATCTACCCTACAAACCCTTATAGAATTTCGCGGCTTCCATGCAATTTTTTTGTTTTTCCATTTGATTCTCCA
>CAJNIZ010026591.1:33258-58196 GCA_905231905.1 Symbiodinium pilosum | reverse complement strand
TGGGGCTTATTGCCTTTACCCCACCTACCTTCATCCCACCTTTTGAGCCCCCTGACATATGCGCTTGGAACACGAACGGAACTATCCTTTGGGCATGGTGCACTGTTTATCGTATGCTTTTGAAACACGAATGGACTTATGGTCTTTGCATCATGCACTGGTTATCGTATGCTTTTGGAACACGAACGAAATTCCCACCGCACCTCAAGAAAACCCGCCCTCGCACACCTCCCATGTAGGGTTTATACCAGGGCGGAATATACACCGTGCACAAACTACTTGCGTGAAGGCAGGTCTCCTCTACTCTACATTGGGGCTCCTGTCCCCCTGTAGACTCCTACACTGGCGTCCTAGGGCCTCCTCCGGAGCTATAAATTTAGAACGGCGTGGGGGCGACTCCGCTAGCAGGACTAAGGAAAATGGGAATTCAAGGGACTCCGCGACTCCGCAAGACACTTGGGAGATCTGTACCTGAGAAATGGCCCCGGAGGTCGAAACTTTTGGAGCGGTGATGTATTCCTTACTTGAGGGGTGCTGAGCTCCTCACATATTGGGGTCCTCCTGGAAAGAAAGTTTTAGGTCTGTAGGATAGCACTGGGGATAGCTGCGGTTGATGCATCGTATTTAGAGGTTGAAAGCATTGCTACTGTCGGTGGCAACAGCGACAACCACGTCGATATGTACTTATGTACTTGGAGGGTTTCATGAATAGGGGGACCCGACATAGACCCCAGCACGGTCTGCAAACCCCCATATACAAGTAGCTTCCCTATCCTATATATGCCTTATTATACTATACTATAGTAATTTCCATTTTCCTTTCCGTTATTGTTACAGGGGTAGACTATGCCGTTCCGGAATGGCAAGCATCGTCATGGCATTACGCCGAGGGACTCCAATCGTTCCGGTGAGGCTTCTCGCATCTTCTCCTTGACCAGGGCATCCTGGTAGAGTCGGTCGTAGACACCTGAGCAAGCCGTAGCAGCTCCAAACGGTTCTTTGCAGATAAAAACTCTGCAGCCCCGAAAGTTACTTATGAAATAGGGCTTAGGGTTTCAGGGTTTAGGGTGTTTTGGTTTTAGAGTTCAGGCTTTTTTGAAACCTACGTCTAGGCTTGAAGAAAGGAGACGTGAACTCTACTGGGAAGCTTTCGGGAAATATTGGCGCAGAATAAATGACAAACAGCTGCCCCCACTTAATTATCACAAGTATGGGCAGGGGACTTTACGGGATAGAGAATCTTTCAAGTGCCTCTCTGCTGTCATGCGAAAATGCGCTTCCACAAGTTTGCGCCGCGGGCGTGCTACACCCCATGGTTCTTCCCTGGGGAGAGATCATCTGAGTAGGTTTTTTTGGTGAAGGTTTTACTACTTATACAAAATGCTATACCCCAAAAGGAGGATATGATCCTACTCTATAATGAGTACCATAGTATCCCCAAATAAAATTCTACTCATCTGTAGCAGTTCCCACGCGTGGTAGTCAGCTAGGTCGTGATGGGCCTTCATGCGCCTTAGAACTTCCAACGCCTAAAGCTTGGGTACTGCCCCCATCCTGTAACAGTCTATATTAGGAGTCTTATTGAGGGCTATATATATATAAATAAGTATATTATGAAAATCTCCAACTGTTACAGGCTGGGGGCAGTATTCATCTTGTAGCTCTTAGGCAAGCTGCCGCCGCCACCATCTGCTGATGTTTGAGTCCGGCGCGCGCTGTGTATCCTGAGATTGCAGTCACAGGGATCAGGTCTTCAAGGAAGCAACTAAACAACCAAACCCTATAGACCCTAAACCCTTGCACCGCAGCATGCTTAGAGCAACCCCAAACCTACCCTAACCCCCTAAACTCTAAACCCTAAAGAAATCCCTCCATGCTCCTTGACAGAACTCTTTGTGTTTTAGTCTGGTCGGAACAGCCAACTCGAAGGATGGAATGCTGAAACTGCCAGCCACGTTCGAGCACATGGGTGGTTGTCAAAGCTATGGTCCCTGTTTAGGTACCCTGAACATTTAGGTGCCGTATTATAGTAGGGACCCAAGAAGGCACCATAATTATGACAACCACCCACATGAAATCTCATACCGATGATGCTCGGAGAGCCATGTTTTAGAATCCCCTAGCGGCGAATGGAATAACCCCTTGTTTTTTCAGAGGATAAACCCTGGGTTCTTGTTGTGTTGCTTTGAGCCTCCAAGTCCTTCATGCACACCCAGGCAGCCGAGACACAAAGCTGACTGCTGGCTCACAGAAGGTGTGAAGGTGCAATCCCTGCGACAGGTCAGGGATCAAGTATAGTTTCCATTTGCTCTTGCATTTAGTATCCATGTTATATCCTTATTCTTACGCCCAAGGCTAACATAGTAGTCCCCCTTGATTTTCTTAGTTTTCCCATATCCCAGCCCTGAAGGTCCTCGCAGTGTGAGTGCTCTCTGGCGGATATCATGGGCAGGAACTACTTACTGTCCTGGTGGTTGCTGCAGATGTCGTAATGACAATGATGGTGATGGCAAGAAGATGCAGACCCACCAGACTTTTTTTTAACTGGGTTCTTGTTGCAACACTATTTGAAATCATCATGTTTAATCTATATTGGGCCCAGGGCGGAGAAAGCCTGAACCTCAGCTGGATTCTAGAGCTAGGAGTGGTTCTCTATGGTGATGAACCCAGAGGATCCATGTCGAAGTGCCGCTCAACGTGGAGTATCAGCTGGGCAAATTCCCAATCCCTATGCATCTCCTTTGTCTGAGCTGCCTCCTGGTAACTCACTGGATGTATTCGTGGGCCCGTAATTGTGCAAATGCTCCAGAAGCCGCTCAAGCTGCGGAGCATTAACTCATCTCACCTTTAGAATATAGGACAAGATCTCTCTCTCTCTCGCTCTCTCTCACTCTCTCTATGTAGTAATTTCCCTAAATAGGGGACCCCAGCATAGACCCCAAAATGCAAGAACTCTCATCATGGAGACCCCCTAACTGGTACCCATGATGCCGGGAAGCCCTCATATCCTTCGCGCAAGAACTATAATGCGTTAAGGTGCCTTGAGACAAGCGCTTGGCTAACGGCTCAGTCGTGCATGCACACGAACCCATGTGTTCCATGACATTTGACACAGTTACTTGGAGGCCCATGGGACTTCGTGACTACTTATAACTGGGATTAGAACCCTACTTATCATTGGGGTAACCCCTATAAGCCTATTTAGGGGATTATACGTAGGATTTTAAGCCCAGTTATAAATAGTTACCAAATCCCATAGGCCTCAAGTAGGTTTTAAGGTTTAGGGTGTGTTGGGGTAGGCTTGCGGGCCCTACAAAAAGTAAATCTTTCTAGTTGTACAAGACATACATAGGAGTTAGAGGTAATAAGCATCAACAATTGTGTTGAAACCTACCCCTTTTTAGGGAGTTTGCGGCTAAGGCTGCTACAGTATGCATCCCTAAGCCCTAAACCCTAATCCCTAAACCTTAAACCCTAATCCCTAAACCTGCTCTGTGTACCTTCAACCACCTTTAAGTCTTCCTCTGCTTCGCTTCCTGATACTTGGGGGAACCTATACTGCCCCTTAAGTGGTTTAGAGTTTTGGGTTTAGGGTTTAGGATTTAGGGTTTCGGGTTCTAGTGCCCCTAAGTAGTTCCAATATGGGGTTTCTGGGGATCTTATTAGAATATTCGGCAATTCAACATTCTATCTACTTAAGGGGGACTATACTTCAAAGTCCAGGTAGGGAGGTTACAAGCAGGGTTAGAATCCCAGGTAGCAGTAGTTACCAAATCCCATGAAAGCTTCAGGTAGGCAGGATGTCTAGACCCTAATCCCTAAACCCTACACCCTTATCCCTAAATCCCATCCCTACACCCCTAAACCCTAATCCCTAAACCCCAAACCTTGATTCCTAAACCCTTAATGCCTCCCTTCATAGACATGGCAAAGGGGGAGGGCGGGGAGGGGGGGGGGAAGGGGGGGGGGGCAAGCTGCGGAATAAGCTCCACACCGCAAGCCTGAGGAGCTTCCCCTGGCCCCAACATCTTGCTTCTTAGATGAGCCATAGTCTAAACTCCTTGGAGGGGGCTATATAGGGGGTTATATAATATAGGGTTTAGGGTTAAGAGCTCAGGGTCTAAAGTCCTTAAAGGGGGAGGGGTTAATATAGGGGATTATATAGGGGAATCTTATGGGGTTCTGAAGGGGAATTAGCTGAGCCATAGCCTACACTCCTTAAAGCGGGGTGCTATAGGGGATGATCTAGTATATAGGGTTTAGGGTCTAAACTCCATAAAGGGGGGCTATAGAGTGATTATATAATATAGGGTTTAGGGTTTAGGGTCTAATCTCCTCAAAGGGGGTTCTATATCGGGAATTATATAAGGGAATCTTATGAAGGTTATTAAGGGAATACGAGGAGTTTAGACCTTGGCTCAGACGGCCTGGATTTTGTTTTAGCTCAGTGGCTGGAAATCTTGATCATAAGCCCTTAAAGACCTTGTTGCTAACCATTTAGCTACTTCCCGCCGTGAATCAATGACCTATTCAATCAGAATTTCGAGTCCTGAACATGGACTTCTGCATCTCGCTCCGCACCAACTGCCTCCGAGCCACCTCTGTTTCATGTGGCCCTGGGTTTAAGATTGTAAGATTTAGGATTAAGAGGCTTAAGGTTAGTTTAGGGGCTTATAGGTCCTGTCAAAGGGGCTTATAAGGATATCTATAGGGTTTAGGGTCTACTTTATGGAGCCCCTGGGGTTGCGTTACGTACGTAAAAAGGGTTACAGTAAGGCTTATTCAGGATATGGGGTACTTTTTTGGGTTCCCTATAAAAAGGATTATAGCATTTTGGGCTGTATACCCGGGTCCTCTGATTATATAAGGGAAACTACGATATTACCTAGCTCAAGGATCCCTCAAAGTGCTTCAGTTGGCAAAATGGCTGCACCACATACCTGGGCTAAACTTTACAAGCTAGAACAAATTAGGTGAGATCCTTCTTATGAATTCCACCGTCTGGATCGTCTAACGGTTTCTTGAGGGTTCTAGCGGTTCTAGTGTAGGCTTAGAACTTAGAGGCTCAGGTTTCCACGGCTGTTAGGGTCGGGGGGCCTTTTGCAATTGCCAAATACTTTCCGACAAAAACGTCCTCCGTGTGGAATGCTTTTCCCACGCGCCATCCTGGCGCACAACCTGGTTTCCAAAACTTTAACTCCCAACCCGAAACCTTAAACCCTGAACCCTGCTTCAACCCTGAAAATTTCTGGGCCTGAGCTACTTACACAGGCGGAGTTTCCATAGAGATGGATCCTGTTTTGCGGATTCCAATAGCAAGGCCTATCATATCTTGGTGTCCCTAGGAATCTACCCTCAGCCGGAAACCCTATCCTGGGATCCATACGGAGTATCCTTATTTATGGAAACCTAAACCCTTCACCCCATATACCCCCCTTCCCTAAACCCTAAACTCTAAACAAAAAAACCCTAAACCCCATATACACCCCTTTAAGGGGTCCTCGTATTTATGGAAACTTGCACGTGACACCCAGGTACGTCGCGCACGGCCAGTCGCTCAATGCGCTCTTCTAAGGACTCCCCCAGCCTCAGGGTTTGGGGCTTAGGGTTTAGGGTTGAGGGATTCGGGCTGTGGATTTAGGGTTGAGGGTGTGGTATAATACGAATACAAGAGGACGGTAATAGAATTACTATGATCCTTGATACTGACTATTCTTGGGAAGGGGTCATTGAGATAACAAGGGTAGGTTTTGGGCCCTTTGAAATTTCAATGTTATGGCTATGGAAAGATTCTATAGAAATCTAAAGTAACAAAGTTTATACTTGTTTACAACCAACCCCTGCAGCGTATCATTGACTACCACGGCACTTAGCAGAGTGAGATAAATGCTGCTATTTGTGGCTAGAACTCGTTCCTTGTTCTGACATAGACTAGGTTATGGGCCAGCGGACTTCAAATTACCCATGAACCTCCAACTGCCACGCGCAAGCACAGCATCTGCACTGCCCAACACAGTGGGTCTCTCCCGGTACATGACAAAGTCTGGCCTTTCCACCCTGATGAATATTTCATGAGTCTGAGGAATCAGCAATGGGCCTATGACTGAGCAGTATGGCTTGTGCATGGACCTTCCTCCCCCGCCTTAAGCCCTACCTGGACCCCAAAAGTAAGTAAAATAATAGCCCAAAACCACCTGAAAACAGCCCAAAGGGCTATTATTCTACATATGTTTGGGGGTTTAGGTAAGCATAAACCACCCACATTGAAATAAGACCTGCAATCACTTCAAAGCACCTACAGAGTCGCGCGCCCTCTTCGGCTCAAGCCCCTTTCTCCTACTTGGAGGGTCAGGGGGACTTAGTAAGTGGGTTAGGGTTTAGGATTTAGGGTTTAGGGTCGGGGGGACTTAGTAAGCAGATAAATAATGGGGATAAATGAGTTACTTTATCGGTTATAGGGGTTATTAACCTACTTACTAAGTCCCCTTGACCCTCCAAGTAGTATTCAAAGGATTTTGCTACCCCGACCACCAAAATGTTAGGACCCTAGGATTGTTCCTGGGCAAGAAGCATTTCTGGATTCCGCGCTCGAAGATGCTCGCTGCTCTCGCTGATGGCGGGCCTGTCGCGACAAGATTCAAAAAACTGGATAAGATCCCAATAATGGTAGATTACAAGAGTGTAGGCAATATCAATATCAGGGGCTGGGCTTTTTTTTGTAATAATAGCGGGACAGATGAAGGACATCTTGCACAATCCTATGCACCTCATACCCTAGGAAGCAAAGTATGCTAGGGATCTTAAGTGGTCAAAGATTTCATCCTTCCACCGTAGGAAGGTGCGCTTAATGTACATATTGGCCGTGAAACCTGCTTCCCAGCGTGGTCCCTGCACCCCCCCCCCTACAGTTGAACAGGCCATTTGGCTAGTAACGAGTGAAGGAATGGGCAGGCACATGGACACTAGCATATTACTACTCAGGATTACCTAAGGACTACTATAAAAACATCATTTGAATCTTTAAGTTTTCGGTGTCGTTGAAATGTAGGTCATGATTTCCCCGCTGCGGTGCAGATATAGTGCGCCTCTCACAAGACTAGGGTAGGTTTGTGGGGCCCTACGAATATTCAACTGATATGCCTTCTATCAGAATTAGTTAATAAGGGTTATATATAGGCATAAATTAGGGGTAACAACTCACAAACTGATTTCAAACCTACCCCTGAAAAGGGGGTATCCTTAAAACCTCTACGAGATTATAGGCCTTGGTTGCAGTTTGTATCTGTACTCCTCGTGGTGCACTAAACCCCAAACCCTAAAACCCCTAAACCGTAAACTCCTAAACGCAACGCCACCTTGAGGACCGCTACTTGCATAACTGGGAAAGTTTCTAGGATCTACTTGGAGGGTCATGGGGACTTAGTAAGTAGGTTAATAATGGGGGTAACTGGGGTTACTATATGGGTTATAGGGGTTATAAGTATACTTACTAAGTACCCCTGACCCTCCAAGTAGGGTTCAGGGTTCAGGGTTTGCTGTGATATAGCGCTGAAGCAGAGGTGATCATGCCACAGAGTCGCTTGGAGCGTGTCGTGCTGTGTGACATGCTGCTGTGGCCGGCTGGCCGTCTAACACATTTATCCACTCCACGCCGTCCCAGGCAAGCAAACTACCCAAACCTGTTCCTACTAGGGTTTGGGACCTAAACTCAGTCAGGTCCATCTTGGTCAACAACGAAACATGTTTACAGCCAGCGCCTTCTTGTTTCTACAATCCAAGAGTTTTTTTGACATCACCGTAAAATCTGGGGTTGCTGGTAAGGAGCGGGAAACCTCCTAAAGCCCCCTGGCCGCTCGAGGCAGGCCTCTCGCAAATTGTCTGGTCCTAAGACTAATAACAACAAATAATGGAAGCAATGAAAACAAAAATGTTAGCCTTGGGGAGTCCTTCAAAATCCCGGTTTTGGGGTTTCTGGGAGACTTCGAGATTTCAAATGACCCATTCCCCTTTCAGGGAATGGGATCCTGCGATGTTCCTGAAAGGCCAAGAAGCCTTTCGTGCAAATTTTGAGCCTTCCCCCCCCTTTTCCTCCGGGCTCTCAAGCAGTCCCGTGTTTGGGGAGAGACAAGCTTGTCTAGTGGTGGGAGCCGTACGGTCCCATGGAGAATTCAACCATGCCGAGGCAGGTCCAGGTAGGTCGGCCTGCGCCATCGATGTCAAGGGGGCATACGGCGGCTGAAGCCATTTGGGTTATAGGGGTTATATAGGGGTTATACAGGGGTTGTGTAGAGATAATGGAAAAGAAAATTGAATCTACTATTTAGGGTTTAGGGCTTAGGGTTATATAGGGGTTATAATGAGTTTCAGGTTTAGGGTTCAGTTCAGGGTACAAGGTAAAACTCTGATAATCTGAGCATGCTGTTTCATGGCCACAGGCACTAACAGGCTAGGTTTAGGGTTTAGGGTTTAGGGTTTTTAATACCCCTATATAACCCCCTATAAATCTTTATCTAATCCCAGTTTCCATTTCATTTTCCATTTTCTTTTCCATTTGATTCTCCATTATTGGGGTAATATTACCCTAATGTATCCCCATACTCACTATCCATCAGAGGCCAGTTAGTCAAGTCATGACTCCAGCTAAGTAGAACATATTCAACTCAAGAATCCGAGCCTTTTGGCGCTCAGCTGCAAAGAGTAAAGCCACAAACGCGCACTCTACACCGCAATCTTGAAAGCCTACAGCCCTAACTTCCAAAGCTCTAGACCCTAAAGCGCGGCAAAGCGCCTGAAAGTGTAGCCTGCTTCGGCATGCTCCGTGCGGACTTTGTTGCGGTACCTCCGAGCCTGCGAAGGGCAAATTAGCTAGGGACAAATTGTGAATTAGGGACAAATCGTAAGTTAGGGTCTAGGGTTTAGGGTTTAAGTTTGCGGATGCTTACTAGGGTTGGTAGGGAACAAGGGAATATACCCTAGGGTTGTGGGTGTAGGATTAGTAGGGAATAGGGGAATACACTTTAGGGTTTGGGAGTAGTAGCGAATAAGGGAAAATATGAGCTGTAGTCTAAACTCCTAGTATCCCCTTAATAACCCCTATAATACTCCCCAAAAAACTTCCTATCCAACCCGGGTTAGGGAGTTGACTATAGCTCATATCGGGGGTGATATAGGGACTTTAATATCGCCTTAATACCAACCCCCGGTCGGGATATACGTTCTTTAGGGCTCAGGGCACTTCAAAGTTTACTTGGAGGCTCATGGGACTTAGTAACTCGTTATATTGTCCCCTTTAAAGGGGGCCATAGGGATATATAGGGTTCAGGGTTTAGGGTTCATGGGATTTAGTAACTACTTGTAACTGGGCTGAGAACCCTACTTATAATCCCCCTAAATGGGCTTATAGGGGTTACCCCAAGTATAAGTAGGATTATCGTATCATCCCACTTACAAGTAGTTACTAAGTGCCATGGCCTCCAAGTAGGGCTTCAGGTGTACGACGCCGTAACCGTAAATTCCAAACCCTAATAAGAGATTTACCTGGGCCCCAGAAGTACACAAATGATGGCCCAATACCCATAGGCCCATAGGAGCAGCCCAAAAGTGTACTTTTGGGTTTGAGGTGGGGTTTAGGCCTAAGCTTTAGGGTGTAGGGTGTAGGGTTTGGGGTCTGGGGGTTTGGGCGTGCATGAGAAAATCTTACTATTAGGTCAGGAACAAATGACTGGTGCTCCCTAATCCATACTTTAGGTATAGGGCTTAGAGTCGCGTAACATATGCTACTCATATTTTCGTCATATAGCCACAACTTTGCGTAACCTTATTACAGACTGTTACAAGTAGTAAGTGGGGCCAGCACCCAATCCATGATGCTTGAACCAGGACAGGGCACACTTCAACGGCTCAGAAGAACCTTAAAATCTGAACCCGCTTGAGGCAGGGCCCCAGAAAACGTCACACATCTTTCTGGTTTCTGGGCCAAGCATGCGAAGCCCCAAAACACCAAAATCTTAAACTTTCCCTACTTGGAGATTCAAGGCTTCAAGGTACTTACAACCCAACTATGCCTGCAAAGCAATCATAACCCTTTTCAGGGACGTGAAGGGGGCTTATGATGACCTTCAACCTGGATATAGAGCTAGTCCTCCATCTCTAGACCCTCAACCCTACACCCTATAGACCATATAAACCCTATAAACCCTATAAACCCTAAAAACCCTATAAGCCCCAAACCCTAGAAACCCCATAAACCCTATGAACCCCACAAATCCTATATGCCCCAAACCCTTAAGAAACCTGTAAACACCATAAACCATCTAAGCTCCAAACCCTTAAAACAAAACATAAAGCCTGTAACCCCCGTCAACCCCACAAGCCCCATACAACCTGTAAGCCCTAAGCCCTAAACCGTGTGACGTAAGCCAATGAACATCAAGTTAAAACCCACGGTCTGAATCCTGAACCGTATAAGTGTTTAGGGTTTAGGGTTTAAGGCAAAACCCTTTTAAAGGGAGTTATAGGGATTATATAGGGTATAGGGTTCAGGGTCGAAGGCTTCTGGGGTTTAGGATTTTCGGTTTGGGGGTTTAATGAAGTCTTTTCCGGTGTAGGATTTAGGGTCCAGGGTTTAAGGTAATTTACTTCATGTTGGTTAGTATATCTGCCAACAAAATATATTCCCTTATTCTCTACTAAGTTTGGGCTTCGGGCTGCGGATCTTGTACCCTAGATAAACCCCGCACCCTAAACCACTAGAAGTCTAGGGTCATGGGTTTAGGGCTTTAGGGTCAAGGGTTTAAGGCTGTGGGGTGGTGCTTAAAGCCTAAAACCCACCACCCCAAGAATCAAGTGCCCTCAGAGCGTAGGGCTGCAGGTTGTCAATCCGGGTTTAGGGTCTAGGGGCTCTAAACTCTGAACTGAAAAGATTGAACCTTTGACTGGAAGCCTTACTGGGGATGAGTAAGGAATGGGGGAATGAAATCCCTATATAGTCTGCTCCCTTATGGCCTAACCACTAGTAAGAAGAAGGAGGAACTGGTAGTGCCCTCAAGTCACCTCTTCATAGCTTTGCTGCCTTTCCAGGAAGGCCTGGCAAACGAAAAAGCCAAGGGTATGAAAGGATGGCATAGCAAAAAAATCCCATCTCTTGAGAAGTCAGTCGGGTACAGGGGTATGCAAGGATAGCATGAAGGCTCTTGGGACATTTTGTCGCCGAGGTGTGAGGGACGAAGTGTGCCAAGGTAAGTCGGATGGGCCTATAGTCCCCCTTAAGTAGATAGAATATAGAATTGGGTATATTATAATAAGACCCCCACATACCCCATATTCCGTCTAGTCAAGGGGGACTATAACCCGAAACCCTAAACGCTAAACCCTAAACCCCATATTCTATCTAGTCAGGGGGGACTATAAAACTACACTACACTACACGTCACCTTGCTCAGACAAGTTCACAGCAATGGATTGAAGTTGGTGGCTCCTGGCATTGGGACATATGACCCCGGACAAAAACACCGCGATGTACTGTCCCTAAAGGTCCAAGGACCCAAATAGTAGGGCTTTGGGGCCCAAATACCATTGATATAATAGTATTTGGGCCCCAAAGCCCTATTATTTGGGTCCTTGGACCCTCAAGGTGTGTGAACTTTGCATGTCCCAACGTCCCAACTATTCCTTCGCTACTGCCCTCGGCTCTACGTGCATCCTGCCAGAAGACTACATCCTTGAGTTTGCCTAACCTACTGCTCCTAAATGGAATTTACCAATGTAGTGACTCAGATAAAGGAAGGAACCATCACAAAGACGGCCAGCAGCTTCTCAGGAACCCAAATCAAGGGAGCCGCCACGCGACCAGAACAGCCGGCATCGGGGCCTAACCAACAACCAGCAATGTTTTGAAATCTATCTTAGGTTCGCTTTTCTATGGTTAATTATATACGGAATCCAGGGCCGCAGATATAGGTACTTGTTGGGGCCCCATACATTTCCTGACCATAATACAAAGACCCTAGGACAACAATGGACCACAATATGGGCAATTATTTAGGCAACCCTAAACCCTAAACCTTAGGCCCGAGACTCTAAACCTTAAGCCCTAAACCCTTATTCAGGCCCCTAAACTATAAAAACAAAGCAGCTGCGCCTGCGCTGCAGATGAAGGCCTGTTTTGGCTCTCAGCCAGGACGTGAGAATTATATGTTTTTATAAAGGAATATCTACGGTTTAGGGTTTAGGGTTTGGGGTTTAGGGTTTAAGGTTTGGGGTTTAGGATTTAAGGTTTAGAGTTTGGGGTTCAGGGTTTAGGGTTTGGGTTTAGCATTTAGGGAAGTATATAGGGATGTATAGGGTTATATAGGGCCATATAAGGGTATTCACATGGGGATGATATATATAGGGATATATGGGGAAGGACTGTATTGGGATGCATAGGGTTTTGTAGGGATACATGGATGTTTCAGGGTTCAGGGCTCCAGGTTAAGGCAAAATGGAGAGTGAAGTGGCAATAAATGGAACATGAGTTGAAGACCTTTGATCCCTTCAAAGGGTTCATAGGAATGTGTATGGTTTAGGGTTTCAGGATAAGGGAGACTGAATTGAAACTAGGTTTCCACAGAGGTTTATATGCTCTGGCATTGTAGCCTACTTAGAGGGTCACCGGGAATTGGTACGCATATTCATGATACGGAGAATTCGTCATGTTGCGTCGGTCTTCATGATACGGATAGTTTGTCTCATTGTGCCGCTTTTAGGCGGTTTAAATATACTTGCTAGGTCCCGCCCTGTCCCTCCACGTACACCCTAAACCCTAGACAGCTCTGAATTTGAAATCTACATTCGTTTGACCTTAAACTTGGACCCATCTTCTGATGCCATAGGGATGCTCCACAAAATGCCCACTGGGGCAATGTTAGGGTTACATTGGGGTGCTGTTAAGGTTATATTGGGGTTATATTGGGATAATGGAAAATAAAATGGAAACTGCTGTTTAGTGTAGGGTTTAGGGCGATGCAGGGTACCGAAGCAATGGCAATGCCATCCACCACCAGCAAATAGTCCTTAAACGGCATCGGCGTCTAAATCATCAACATCACACCGCCATCACCGGACGGAGGGCCTTGATGCCAAATCGCAAGCTCATCCAGAGCCCGGGTTTGCTTACTGTTCACAGGACTGAAGATTTAGGGTTTAGGGTTTCAGTTCATGCCTTCTGCGCTGGTTCATGTGCAAACAGGGCTAGCGGTAGCCTGGACTAGACGTACGGCCGCGATCCTAATCTTCGAAGCAAGGCAAACACACACTGCTGTTGTTGAGCAATTGTCGGCTGCGCGCAAAGAAAGCTGTGGCCAAAGCAGCTGTCACAACGATCGAAAGCTAAAAGACAAGCGGTTGATGACTTTACCTGCAAGATCAAACTTTCCAAGGCTGCAACTTACTGATTTCTAGTAGCGAATGAGGCAATACAATCCCAATATGACATATTCCAATTTTCCCTGCTAAGCCGCAGTAAGCCAACCGGCCCCAACAGCTGAATTGTCAAGCCAAACCGGAATACTCCACGCTCTCATTGGAGGGTCAGGAGGACTTAGCAAGTAGACTAAATGAGCCAATGTCTAAACTCCTAGTACTTCGGACATAAGTCTGGATCATTGGCAGGTGAGACAGTCGAGAAGTTGTCGACAGGTCGGGTAATGGTCAAATAACTAGTAAGGGCAGGTAGTATTAGTCAGGGCAACGGAGTTGCGAAGTGCTAATAATCCACGAAGAAATGTTGTTTGTTCGGTAAAGTCTCGGCTGCCAATGGTCGAGAATTTGAGCAGCCGGATAAATGGCGCTTTTGCATGTAACTTGGAGGGCCCAGGGCTGGGCCCCCGGCACTGTCTTCTTACAACAGAAGCAGGTATGAATGGAATTCCAAGTGGGAGCAATCAAGTGTGGTAAGTTGGTGTTTCCTTGAGAAGCAAGCTCGACAAATCGCTCCATGTGCTTGAGCTGAAGCTGTATAAGCTGCAATAAAATGCTTGCCAGGCCGAGAAATAATAGATCTGATGTCATCGCTAGACATCCGTGTCCATTTTTCAAGCTCAATTTGCGTGACGCAAGCCACGACATCCGGCAAAGCCTGTGGATTATTGCGCAAAAGAAGTACTTGCTGAACCCACGCAGGGGGCGCGCACTTTTGCCGGAACGTGGGCACATGCCATGCTGCAGATAAATCCTCGTTTTGAAGCATGAATGCATTCTTGGCGACTGCTTCACGAAAATCAGCCGGGGGAAATCGGGCACATTGCTGATTGACTTCAAGCTGAATAGAAACAGCAGCCTGGAGCCGTGACAATCTGACAACGGTGTCAGATAAATTCCACTTTGGCATAAAGGAAAGTCCTGTCGGAAAATAGCGTCTTTGAGGAAATTAGGAATTCAACGGGTATAGGTTTCATGTTCAGGAAAGGAATCATCGATCTGATTGTCACTGGTAGCACAAAATTTGAACAGGTTACGTGAAAGGATCCTGAATTTGAAAATGGTCATTCCAATGTATGCACAACTACTGATGAAGGGAGCCTGGAACCCACCGACAGACAAGAAAATTGCAAATGCCTGCATCCAGGATGTAACAGGTGTGGCTTGCGGATGCTCATCCCTCGTCCACTTGGCCCAAGAGGAAAACAGTAGGTTAAACTCTTGTGGCGAACCACCCCACGCAGACAATTGTGAGGTCTGCATGTGTCGCTTCCACTGAAGGTCTATGGCTTCTGCGTTATGAAGTACAAGAAGTTGCTGTGTCTTAGGCACATGACATCCTTGACCGTTTGCGGGAGGAGGATCATGGGGCATGGGGCGCTCAGAAAATTGAGAATAAAGTTGAGGGTCCCTACGCATGGACATCCACGCAGACAAAAGCTGTGCAGCCTGCATTTGAATATTGGGCCAAGCCGCTTGAACGTGGGGCGGGAGGCTAGTAGTGCAAATGAGAGCATGAGTTGCGCAAGCAGGCCAATGTTCTCTAGCAAGCATATCTGCAGGCCATTCTTCACGCCAAGTTGCAAACCTGGGACATTCCCACAGAACATGCTCAATAGATGATTTCTCATGAAGACAAAATTGGCAATATTCAGTGGGTATAAGACCTGCCTTGTTAATGCCATGTCTAAACTCCTAGTATCCCCCTTAATATAACCCCCTATATAAACCCGACTTAAGGAGTTTAGACAAAAGCTCAAATAGCCATAAACAAGTCCCCCTGACGCTTCAGGGGTTTCGGGCTTAGGGTTTAGAGGCTTCCAAAGGGGATTTCTGTTATTTACCAAGTGCCCCCTGACCTTCCAGGCAAACGCATAAGCAAAATCAACAAACCATGCTCAATGGTCCCTAAACCTTTAGGGTTTAGTGATTAGGGTTTAGGGATACTTCAACCTCAACAGTTTTGACAGAGACTGGGGCCCAAAAGTGATTTAAGGTTATTGCTTGAAGGGTTGAGGATTGAGGCCCTTATTGAAAGCCGTATACGGGAGTTTTGCGAAATTAGGTGTGTTGTTTGGGTCCCCGTATGAACGATTGTAGCATATGGAGGTCTATATGGGGCTCGGCATGTTTGGGTGTGAGTCTCAAGGACTACAATCTAATTGGCTCTACATCGGGGACCTCTATCTAAGCCTTAGATACCCAGAAAGTCCCATACCCCTTAAATAAAGAAAAAATCTTATGAAGGATCCCAATTTCATCTACTGTATGTTCCTTAAGTAAGGGGTATTGGGCTCTCTGGGTAGAGGGTAAAGGCCTGCAAACCTCCCAGTTGCCTTCGCGAGGCGTCACAGCTGGTCGCTCTCTTTGGAGACATGCCAGGTGTATCCTTGGCCCCCTAATTACTCGGCTCCAAAGTACGGTTAAGCAAAGACCCAGAAAAGCCCGGTATAGCTTAATTAAGGAATATACATCAAATTATGCTAGGACTCCTACTATGTTTTGAGACTTTTTTTCCTTAGTTAAGCTATATTGGGCTCAGGTCTTGAAGGGTTTTGGCTTCGGGCGTGAGGACTCTAGCGTTTAGGGACATTACAACAAAACGGAAAATCAAGTGGAAGCGAACAAGGAAACTGAAATGGAAATTGTTATAAGCATGGTTCGGTTAAGGGGCTGATGCTAAAATTCTGCGTGACCTGGTTAATCTGTAGTACCACAATTCACGAGGTCTAGGCTACTCAGGGTCATGCAGGATTTGGGGTGTACACCGTAATGTGGGCTTGCGGGCTTGCGAGGTGTCTGACAATAAACCTGCAAGCAGAAAATTTCTGGGCGTTCATGCTGGAGATTGCCTGCTACTCGCCAACCAAGTCCCTAAACCTCATAGGCTGGGTACTGCCCCCACCCTGGAACAGTCTATATGAGGGGTCATATTAAGGGCTATACATAATGTGTGAGCATATCATAACAATTCTCCAACTGTTGCAGAGTGGGTGAAGTACCTATCTCGTGGGCACGGACTTTCCAGAGGTACAGCCACGCGGTTTAGGGTTTAGGGGGTACCTGGAGAGACATGGGTGTAGTCCAGGTTTTAGGGGCCCAGGGTTTACTTCTATATGGGTGTCTCCAAAAAATTGGGACTACCAAGGAAGGAAATTCAAACTGAAAAGACAACGGAACATGAACTGGAGACTGGGATTGAATAAGGGTTCATAGGGATTAGAGCTTCCAACAGCTAGGGTTTTACCGGGGGGCCAAACTGATTCAAGGTAAATGGGGTCTACTTTCGGGCCCCAGATTTATAGCAAATTATCCATAGAGGCGCGGACACCAAAACCCTAAGCCCTGCACCTTAGACAAAACCTACGAGCCCCTGTTCTTGCGATTTCGCCATGAACTTCTTATGAGTAGGGCTTCTTGGACTATACCCAAAGGAGGGTATGATCTTACTCTATATCGGGTAGCATGGTATCCCCAAATAACATGCCATTCTGATGAGCCCAGCATCGAGAGTGGAGGATGTGCCCCTATCCAGGGCCTGCAGCAGCCACCGCTCTTTGAATTGCGTCAGGAACTTGGAGGTCCATGGGACTTGGTAATTACTTACAACTGGGCTTATAACCCTACTTGTAATTGGGACTTGGTAATTACCTACAACTGGGCTTATAACCCTACTTATAATTGGGGTAACCCCTATAAGCCCAGTTAGGGGGATTATAAGTAGGGTTATAAGCCCAGTTATAAGTAGTTACTGAGTCCCATAAGCCTCCAAGAAGTGGCAAGCCATTGGAGGAAAAAGGCATGACAACTCGACATCCTTCTGTAGCTCCACATGGGACCTGGCCTAAATTGCTGCTCCCGAAGAAGAGGAAACCCTAAACCCTAAACCCCAAAACCCGAAACGTATGTAGGCATCCGTGTTATACTAGGGACCCTTCTCTGGGAACCCGAATTACAATGCATTTAAAGACTTCCCTTGCTCAGAGGCGTATATAGGATTTAGGGTTGAGGGTTGAGGGCTAGAAGACCCAAAAGAGGAGAATGACATGGAAAAGAACATGGGTTTAGGGTTTAGGGTAATGAAATGGAAGCTGGGAGTATACCGTAGCTTACCGGGATTTAGGTTTCCCAAAATTAAGCATACTACATGAAGTGGAAATTGCTATAGTATTCAGGGTTCAGATTTTAGGATGTCATTCCCAATAATGGATGACTTGGAAACTGCCACATAATTCAGGGCCTAGGTCCTAGGTTTAACATATTATCTCTAATAATCGATAACCAAGAGGAAAAGAAAGCAGAAAATCACAGGGACACTGCTTCATAATCTCGGGCTTGGGGTTTGAGGATATTCTCTCCAATAACGGGTCATGAAACACAAATCAGATATGGACAGTTAAGTGGGAAGAAAGAAGGCTATATTTTTATACGTCATATAGAACCCTAAGCCCTAAACCCTAAACCCCCCCTACATAGCCCAACAGCCTGAACCCTCAACCTCTAGCTTCCATCTCAACGCTTGCAATTGCCTTGACGATTCCGATCCCCTTCTAACCCCTAAATTTACTAAAGGTACCTTCACAGGGAATACATTGGGTCATTCCCCCGCCCAGTAATGGGTACCACAAGGGATTATGGTAGGTATATTAAGGCCCTATTACTTCCATATTAAGGAGCTATTACTGCAGGGGGGGATTGACCTAAGCAATACAGTGGATACGTAAGGGGTACATATGGGGGCTATAACTTAAAACCCTAAATCCTATACATTAGGAGGACCCCCCACCCTGTAATAGTGGTATAATAGGAATATAAGAGGACCCTAGTATAATCCCTATTATCCCCTATAATAGTCACTATTACTGGGTGGGGTGTCCACCTAAACCCTAAACCCTAAACCTTAAAACTCTTAAAGCCCTTAAAGCCTAAACCCTAAACCAGGGTCCACCTAAGCTATACACCCCGAGAGCAGAGCGCACAGGATTCAGGCCGCCTCGGGCTGACTGCGCGCATCATGACTGGCAGACCTCAACTTCTCCGCTTTAGGGTTTAGGGTCTAGGGTTTTGGGATATAGGGATTTAGGGTTCAGGGTTTTGGGATTTAGGGTTTAGGGTTTTGGGTTTTAGGGTTTTAGGGTTTAAGGTTTAGGGTTGGCCAAAAAGGTTCGTCGTTCAAGTTTCAGGTTTCGGGGTCGAGGGATACCAGGCTGTTGTGGTTAGGGCTTGGGATTCAGGATTCAGGGTTCAGGATTCAGGGATTTAGGGTTCAGGGTTTTAGGGTTTTAGGGTTTTAGGGTTCAGGGTTTTAGGGTTCAGGGTTTTAGGGTTCAGGGTTTAGGGAGCAAGTCCAAAGGATTTATCAGGGAACTCTGAAAGGCCTGGCTCCCCCCAAAGTCTACCTAAACCCTAAAGCCCCAACCCCTAAACCCCTACCTGAACCCCAACAGTATGTAGAATAATAGCCCTTTGGGCTGTTTTTTAGAAGTTTTGGGCTATTATCCTACCTACTTGTGGGGTTTGGGTAAACCCTAATCTTTAACGGAGGGTTCGCCTGATGGGTTCACTACCAACAGACCCTAGAAAAACCTGCTGAACCCAACCCAAAACATCCCAAAACAAAATATAAGAGGGCCGTGATATAATCCTCATGATCCTTATACTGACTATTTCAGGGTGGGGGGGTCCACCTAAAACAGGCCTTGAACGGACCTGGTGAACCCAACAAATCCAAACCATCCCAAAACAAACCTTGACGAAGGGAGGTGACTTGGACGAAGGGAAGAGGAAGGTTCCAGACGCTGTGCCTTCGGAGCTTGATGTTCTGCAATTAAGGACCTTTAAAATTATTTTAAACTGGAGCCCCCACTATTTCCCATATGCCCCTAACATGGTAGCTCACATTAAGTAACCCTAAACCCAAACTCTAAACCCTATGAAATTAAGTTCCTTAACAGCATCCTAGTTTAGCTTGCAACCATGGAGTTGACGGACTCCTGAACCCTAAACCTTAATTTCGTTTAATTATAGGGAAGCCCATGAAGGTTGGCCAACTCCAGGGGGCTTGGGATGAACTTTGGGTTTTAGGGTTTAGGGTTTAGGGTTTAACATTTAGGGTCAGGGTTTAGGGGTTAGGATTTTGGACCATCCTCCCTTGCATTTAAACTGACCTCGTATGTATCTCAGGGATCACCCGCACAGCACCACTCTCCCCACCAAGAGCCTCCCTACTCCTTGGCGGCGTCGCTGCGCCAGCTGCCGACTTCTCGCCGAGAGCGTCGGCTGGAAGGGCAAGGGCGTCTGCCTCGGCTGCGTGTCAAATGTCTGGAACTAGGGTTTTGGATCTAAGATTTAGGGGCACATGAGCAAGTTAAAAAAATGCTAGTATACCCCTGAATAACCCTTACAATGCTTCCCTATATAATCATCTATATCAGCCCTTTAAGGAGTTGAACCACAGTGACTACAGCTCATATAGGGGAATGACAAAGAAAATAGAAACTACAATGTAGGGTTTAGTCTTTACAGGCCTTATTGGCAAACAGATGGAAAGGTAACCGGAAAACTGAATGGACTAACTAAGGGTTTAGGGCGTAGCTTGTAAGGATAATTTCTGCCAACCCTAAACCGTAAATGCTAAACCCTAACCCCTAAACCCTAAACCCTTGCAGCAGATCTGCCTCGTTTGGGATTGTCAAAGGGATTCCTTTCGCGCTTTGAAGATGAGGAAGTATATTGGGTACTGCCCCGTTGTAACAGTCGATATTAGGGGTCATACCAAGCGCTATATATATGAAGTACTTCTGCTGCTACTGGTATCATCACTGATACAGTAGCAGGGCTCTTAAGGAAGAATAGATTTAGAATTTGAAAGATTCAAGGTACCTCGTAACACTTGTTAATAGAAAAACCCTGCACGACCTTAGTACCCTACAATACTCGTAGTTCCTAAGGTTTAAGGTACTTCGGGTCATGCAGGATTTTGAGCATCCGCAAAATGCAGCCGATGGATGCGGTTAGCGTTGAGGGTTTAGGGTGTAATGTGTAAGAGTGTAAGACTCTAGGGGGTCATCCTCACTGATTATGAAGATAATTAATGCTAGACCTTTCCTAAGGATCCAAATAGCCCGATGTAGGTAATATCTATAGACTTTGGGTGCTCAATGTGGGAATTATTTGTATACTTGGATCTCCTAAACCCTAAAGCCTAAACCCCAAACCAATGTGGACATTCTTCGTATACTTGGATCCCCTTAACCCTAAGCCAACGTCGTGGATATTTCTTTGTATACTTGGATCCACTAGGCCTAAACCCTAAACCCTAAACCCTTAAACCCTAAACCCTAAACCCCTAAACCCTAAAACCCCAAACCCCTAAACCCTAAACCCCTAAACCCTAAGTCCTCAACATTGAAATGCCGAATCACTCCAACTCCCAGGTCCCACCCTTTAGGGTTTAGGGGCTTAGGGTGTACGGCCCACGGCATAGATCCAAGCTATAGAATACATTATAGAATTGTCCGTTTCATTTTCCATTTTCTTGTCCATCTGATTCTGGACTTTTGGGATAATATCCCCTAAACCCTACAAAATCTGTGCCTATCGTCTAACCTATCCCCCAAACCCTACAAAATCTGTGCCTATCCTCTAACCGCTAAATCGAAGCAAACGTACAGGCAGGAGCGCTTGCTCAGCGCCTCCTGCGTTGCTTTCGTGCGCTCCTGGCCAAGCCCGGCGGGATACGCCGGCTGTGCTCAAAAGAGCCATAATCTAGACACCTTAAAGGGGGTATATAGGGGATCATATAGGGGAGTACTATAGGGGTTATTAAGGGGGATACTAGGAGTTTAGACTATGGCTCAAATATCTGCAACAAACGATTTGGAGTTAAACTCAGGACCCAACAGGGCCAGTGACAGCAAGCTCTGACCCCTCTCTGTCTGCTCTCAGCTACTGAGCTACTGCTGGTAGCCCTCGCCAGCCTGCTGAGGGTGATGTACGCTTTGAACCCCCTGCACTACAAGATTCAAGGTAAGGGGGCCCGACCCATCATTACTGCCAGTGTCATTGCTTGATGTATAATCCTCTATACAACCCCCCTTTGAGGAGTTTAGACCCTAAACCCTATATTATCCCAAGAAACCCAATCCACCCACGCCTGCTTTGTCTGTTGTATCGCCTCGCTTCGGAGATGCCTCAGAAGCTCATGTGTCGGCCCAAGGTTCTTCGCAAACCTGGTCATGACGTTTAAACTAAGCCCTAAGGGTCCAAGGACCCAAATAAAAGAGTTTTAGAGCCCAAGTACTTTAATAGTCATAGTATTTGGGCCCTAAAATTCTATTATTTGGGTCCTTGGACCCTCAGGGAAGAACTTGAAAAGCACAACGTAGTTCTGGCGCCTTGGCTGACCAGACCGTGACATGCAAAAAGCCCTCAACGGACCAGATCGTGACATGCAACAAGGCCTTAGCGGGCCAGAGTGCGACATGCCGGAAAGCCCTAGCGGACCCTACGGTGAAGTGCAAAAAGGCATCAGTGGACTACACCGTGACAGGAGACAGGCCTCAGCGGACCGCAACATGCAAAAGACAACTTCGCGAAATTAGGGTCTCATGGCCTTGGAGCAAAACATCTTGTAAATTCAAGTCCTTCTCTGTGTATAGTCACTTCTCACAAACCTAACCGGGATAATTCCTCGAGACCCTAACCCTAAACTCCTAAACCCCTAAAACCTCCAAACCCCAAAACCCCCAAAAAACTCAACCCTAGAACCTAATCCTTCAACCGCGGATTTGAGAAGGGAATTCCAGTAGTAGCCTTACATGACCTACAAGAGTAAGCCCAACATTGCCTACTCAGGGTTTAGGGTGTAGGTTTACGGGGAGGTACAACGTAAATATTACCCAATTATAGCAAGCACTTGTAACCCTAAACCCTAAACCCTAAAGCCCTAAACCGTACTTGTGCACGTAGGGGGCTCATAGGTGGGCTAGAAGTACAACTTCAACTGGGATTCCCCTCTGACAACCCTGTATATCCCCTGTTTTTTGCGTTTTAATTGGGGCATACCCTAAACCCTGAACACCTAAACCCTAAACCCCTAAACCCCAAAACCCTAAACCGCTAAACCCTAAACACTAAGCCCCTAAACCTAAACATGTTCATGCCAAGGCTGGCCACAAAGGAATTCGACCCTCGCTGCCATTCCGCTGGGCGTTGATGCGCGGAGTGAAAGTGCACTCGTAGAGGTCCTAAGCAGGTGGATGCTCAAAACACTTTGGGGTTTACAGTCCCCCTTGAGTAGATAGAACATGGTTTTGGGTATATTATAATAAGATCCCCAATATACCCCATATTCTATCTGCTGAAGGGGGACTATTGGGTGTAAGCAACGTCCTAAGAAGGTGAATCCAAGAATCTTATCCCCAGAATGGAGAATGGAAAATGGAAACTGGGACTACATTTGGGCGTGTGCGGTTGATGCTTAAAACCCTGCATGACATTAGGCGTCTTCTAGCTTGGGAAATGCAGTGTAACAGCAGACTAACTCCAGCTCGCGTGTTCTGAAATTCATGGAGGTCGGGTGGATGTGCACACTGCGTTTATGGGGTTTTCGAGCCACCGTTGACGTGGAATACTGCTGGACAACTTGCTGGGGCTGGTGGGCGTCAGAGAGTGTACACGTGGAACTCCAAGCAAGCGTTCAGGGCTGCATTATCCGAGCACTAGGCATCCAAGTATACAAATTATACCCACATTGGGCCCCAAAGTCTATAAACATTACCTACATTGGGCTATTTGGATCCTGAAGGGGGAGGGCTTAGCACCATTTCCGTACTCAAAGACTATCCGACTATCCGCTGTAGGACATGCAGCCAGCCTGTGTCGCACACTTCAAGCATGAAAAAAATCATCGGTAATTGCCAGGACCCTTCCAGTACCCTTAATTGGGATTATAGGCCCCTAATAGTGCGTACTTAGGTTGGAGGGCCTAGGCAAGCACGGATCCTAGGGGAGATGTCCGCGAGCTAGGTTAACACCATAGTAGCCAGAGATCTACTAAGAGTTTGGGGCTTAGGGCAAGTTCAGGGTTTAGAGGTTCAGGGTCTAAAGTGTAGGGGTTTAGGGTTTAAGCTGGCCACTATGAAGCTTGTTGTGATTTTTACTCTTGACGTTCTCGGGTCAATGCCGCTAAGCTTCCTTCTCTGGGAAGCAAGGAATGCAGGAATGTTGCCCTATAACAATCACTTTATAACCCCTAATTAAAACATGTCTATATGTTCCCTTCTCATAGATATATACTCCCTAGTAATACCATATATTTATATAAGCCTCAGAATGCCTCAGATATTCCCTGATACTATGGTGGTTTCAAGTTTCGTTTCCATTTCTCCACTTCCTAGCAGCCAGAGGTAAGCAAGTCTTTTACAGGCCTACATTAGGTGGACACCGCCCCACCCTGTGATGGTGGTTTCGGGCTTAGGATTTAGGGTTTAGGGTAATGTCTTAGGTGGACCCCCACCCTGTAATGGTGGTGTAGAAGGAACATGAGAGGACCCTAATATCATCCTCATCATTCCTTATAGTCACTATTACCGGGTGGGGGTCCACCTAAGGCCTGCACTTCGAGTAGCTTCCATCTACCCACTACGAATCCAAATAGCCCAACGTAGGTAGTATTTATAGACTTATGACCCATCAGAGCACCCAGACAGGGAGCCTTTTTTGTTTGAGACGCTGAACTGTATGTATATACATATACATATACATATATATATATATATATTCCCACACGAACTCGTAAAACCCCTACATGCCCTCAAATGGACGACCGAATTTTCGGAAACCTCCATTCTTGTTCACAGCTTCACTCTAACCGTCCTTCTCAAGACTCACGATGGAGGTTCTCACCAACGTCCTCGCGAAGTATCCAAGAATGACCCCAAGTTCTGTTACTGTTACTTGCACCCAGCCTAAACCGCAAACCCTAAAACCCCAAACCGTAAACACTAAACCCCGAAAACCACAAAGCCTAAACTCTAAACCCCAAAAACCCCAAAACCTTAAACCCCAAACCCTAAACACTAAACCCCCAAAACCTTAAACCCCAAACCCTAAACACTAAAACCCAAAAACCACAAAACCTTAAACCCCAAACCCTAAACACTAAAACCCAAAAACCACAAAACTTTAAACCCCAAACCCTAAACTCTGAACCCAATAAACTCTATAAACCCTAAACAAGCCTCAGCTCGGTTTCTTCGAAGTGCCATACTCAAGGCAGCTTAGGCACGTCAGCATCCAGGAGCTCTTTGGCCTCTTGAGGAGCAACCAGAAAAGGAACTATAGTCTAAACTCGGGTTTAGGGTTTAGGGCTTAGGGTTTAAGGTTTAGGGTTGAAGGGTTTAGGCTTTAAGGGTTTAGGGTTTAGGGTTTAAGGGTTTAAGGTTTAGGGTTGAAGGGTTTAGGCTTTAAGGGTTTAG
>CAJNIZ010026591.1:17853-33158 GCA_905231905.1 Symbiodinium pilosum | reverse complement strand
AACCCTAAACCCATAGGGTTTAGGGACACAACTAACAAGCTTAGGGTTTCGGGCTCCGGGATCCCAACAGGGTAACCCTACCAGGACCCCCAAAAAGTGGGCAAAAATAATAGCCCAGGTTTAGGGTTTAGGGTTTTGGGTTTAGGGATTTTACATACTTTTGGGGTTTAGGCAGTACCACTTCCACGCCTATATCGTTTAGGGTTTAGGGATAACCCATATATAGTCAACATATAATCTCAACATTCCGAGGTAGTTCCAATATTAATCCCGTATGCTACAAGGGTCCTTGTTTGGGGTCTGTCGCAAAGCGAGGTCAACCAGCAGCAGAAATTGAAGTAGAGCCGTTTGCATTTTCTACTAGATGCAAGGGATCTAAGTCAATCAATACGAAACCTACTTTGGGCCCTAAAGTCTGTACTGTAAATGATACTGCTTTCGGGTTTTGGATCTCCAGGAGTAGTTCAAACCCTAAACCCTAACGAAGTCTTCAAACACGTGTCTGTTGGGTCTTCCAGGCTCTTCACATTTCATGAATGTAATAATTTTGATGTATTGTTCAACCTTCTCCAAACGCTTTAGCCTTGAAATATGCAAAACAAGGGGCCGACTGACAATATAGACTTGTGCAAAAACACAGGCAAAACATGATTTTCATAAACACCGAAGAATTTAGGAAAATCCGTACCGAGACATGCAGGGCGAACCGTACCATTGTCCACGGCCGTATGTGCCCTTCCGATCATGCAGAACTTCGCAGAACACACTGGAAGTTTAGAGGCCTGAACGCCTGAAATCCCAAAACTCCGTGCACCCGCAGCCTCAAACCCTGGAGATCCAAAAGCATTGAGCCTTCCATCCCTATATCCAATCTTAACGCAGATTCCATCTCATTGTCCATCTGAATCTCCATTATTGGTAAGTATTAGGCCCAAACCCTGTGCCTAAACCCCAAGACTAAACCCAAAAAGCAACAAAACTAAACAATAAATAACACGAAAACCCGAAAACTAAACCACACAACTAAACCATAAATTACTCTAAAACCCCAAAACTAAGCCATAAATAGCACCAAAACCCGGAAACTAAACCCCTGAACCTTCCTTCCCTTTCCCCCCAAAACCCTAAACCCTAAATCCCCTAACCCCCCTAAGCTCTAAACCTTTTTCCCCCTTAGGCGCCTTCGCTGCGCATCGTTGTAAAGACGCTCGTTCAGCGGCTCGGCCAGGCATCCGCGCGAACGCCTGGCGAAGGCATCGGACCTTGGGATGGTTGGGTTTAAGGGTTTAAGGGAGACGATTATAACTAAGGATAATGGAAAAGAACATAGGAAACTATAGAAATTCACTATAAGGATTACTGTTGAGGATATCTTGGGATATTGGAAAAGAAAATGGAAACTACTATTTAGAGGGTTTAAGGGTTTGGGTTTGAGGGTTTTAGGGTTCCCTTTAAAGGGAATGTAGGGGTTATGTAAGGACATATGATATAGGGTTTAGGGTTTAGGGTTTTAGGGTTTAGGGGTTTTAGGGTTCCCTTTAAAGGGAATGTAGGTGGGTTATATAGTTACTATATTATATAGTAACAGTAGGGCTTTAAGGGTTTAAGCGTTTTCAGTGTTCAAGGGTTTAGGGTTTAGGGTTTAGAGTTTAGGGTTTAAGGGTCTTAAAGGTTTTTAAAGTTTTAAGGGCTTTAAGGGTTTTAAGGGTTTCAGGGTTTAGGATTTAGGGTTGAGGGTTTAGGGTTTAAGGGTTTAAGGGTTTAATGGTTTGGAGGGGTTTAAGGGTTTCAGGACGTTTCAGGGTTTAGGGTTTAGGGCTTAAGGGTTTTAGGGTTCCCTTTAAAGGGAATGTACTGGGGTTGTATAGTTACTATATTATATAGTAACAGTAGGGTTTTAAGGGTTTAAGGGTTCAGGGGTTAAGGGTTATAGGGTTTAACGATTTTATATAGTTACTATATTATATAAGGATCCCATTATAGGGGTTCTATAGGGATAATGGAAAAGAAAATGGAATCTACCATTTAGGGTTTAATGGTTTTGGGAAACAGTGGTTTAGGGTACCATTGGGGTTATATGGGGTTCTACTGGGGGGATTTTAAGTTTAAGGGTTTAGGGGTTTGGGTTTAGGGGCTTAGGGGTTAGGGTTTAAGGGTTTCAGGGTTCAGGGTTGGGATAATGGAAACTACTATATATCATCTAAAGTTTAGGATTCAAGTTTTTAGGGCTTAGGGGTTTAAGGGTTCCCTTTAAAGGGAATGTTGGGGGTTATGTAAGGATATATGACAGATATAGGTTTTACGGTTTAAGGGTTTAGGGTGTAAGGGTTTAGGGTTTAAGGGTCTTGGGTTTAGGGCTTAATGGTTTAGGGGTTTAGGGTTTCGGGGTTTAGGGTTCGGGGTTTAGGGTTTAAGGGTCTTGGGTTTAAGGGTTTTAAGGGTTTGAGGGTTTAGGGTTTTGGGGGTTGTGGGTTTAGGGTCTAAGCGTTGAAGGGTTTTTGGTTTAGGGGTTTAGGGTTTAAGGATTTAGGGGTTTAGGGTTTTGGGTTTAAGGGTTTTGGGGTTATATTGGGATAATGGAAAGGAAAATGGAAACTGCTATACTGCGGTAAAGGAATATATCGGGGATATATTGGGATAACGGAAAACAAGCTGGAAACTACTGTGGGTTTAAGGGCTTAATGGCTATATAATTACTATATTATATAGGGATCCCATTATAAGTGTTATATAGGGGTTATGATGGAATAGTGGAAAAGAAAATGGAAACTACTATTTAGGGTTTAGAGTTGAGGGGTTAAGGGTTTAAGGGCTTTGGGGTTTAAGGGTTTAGGGTTTGGGGTTTAAGGGTTTCAGGGTTTAGGGTGCGGGGTTTAGGGGTTTACGGGTTCAGGGTTTAAGGGTTTAGGGTTTGGGGTTTGAGGGTTTAGGGGTTTAGGGTTTGAGGATTTAGGGTTTAAGAGTTTAGGGGTTTAAGGGTTTGGGTTCAAGGGTCAAGGGTTAAGGGTGTGGGGTTTAAGGGTTTAGGGTTTGGGCTTAAGGGTTTAGGGTTTATGGTTTAGGGGGGCTCCATCGCGGCAATGCAGAGTGCAGGGATCTACGGCCCCAGGGAGCCCAATACCCCATAATTGAGGAATATACCCTAAATGATACTAGGGTTCCTAATCTAATTTAAGCCATATTCCTTAATTAAGGTGTATTGGGCGGGCTCTCAGGGAGCAGTTTACGGCTGGTATGCAGTTCCGAGGCTATTTCTATCCTGGCATGCGCTAGCACGCGATCCACTCCTCCATACAGGAACGACTGGGTTTCTGTTAGGGAACTTAAGCTAAGTTTCCATAATGCATATTTACAATAATGAAAGGGGTTTCCCAAATATAGCAATCTAACTTAAGTTCCTTAAATCCCTAAAATCCACCAGTTTACATTTCATTTTCGATTTTCTTTTCCATTTGATTCTCCATTATAGGGAGATAAATTAGTAACTCAAAGTAAGTTCCCTAACAGCAACCCAGATGATTTTCCCTAAGTTTCGTAATTCCACGCCCCCAAAACATTAAACCCCAAACCCTAAACCCTGAACCCTATTCCAGGCCTCATAGCCTTACCCCTGCACCAAAGCAGCCCCCCCTCAAGCCCTACAGGCCTTGAGAAGCCGACTAGGTTTTAGGGTTTTAGGATTTAGGTTTGAAGGTTTTAGGGTTTGGGGGTGTAGGTTTCAGGTTTTAGGGTTTATAGGGTTTTAGTGTTTAGGGTTTAAGGTTTTAGGGTTTAGGGTTTTAGGTTTTACGGTTTGAGGGGGCCGAGTTTAGGGGTTTAGGGTTTGGGGGTTTTAGGGTTTAGGGGCTTAAGGATTTAGGGTTGTAGGGTTTAGGGTTCGCTTAGGGTTCTGAGGTTTTAGGGTTTGGGGTTTAGGGTTTCAGGTTTTAGGGTTTGAGGGTTCAGGGTTTGGGTTTGGGGTTTTAGGGTTTTGGGTTTCAGGGTTTAGAATTTTAGGTTAGGGTTTAGGGCTTTTGAAATCTCATGGGTAGCTTCAAGTGTGCTGCTTGAAGCTCAAATATACCTTGGGCTTGATAGGGGGCGTATAGTTGCCATGTAAGGATGGTTAGGGGGTATAGACATAGAGGGATATATAGGGTTTTTGGGATATCATTCTAAATAAGATGATGTACAGTTCTCTTCCCTATAGTTTTGCTACCCATGGACCTTCCAACAAATCCTAAACCCTAAACCCCAAACCCCAAACCCCAAATCCTAAACCCTAAACCCCAAACTAAACCCCAAACCCCAAACCCTAAATCCTAAACCCTAAACCCGAGCCAGGTGGCTTTTGATTTATGGCAGGTCTAAAGGTGCACTGCTCTTTCAGCCGCATCTCCTGGTGCCAAAGGAGGCCAAAGTCAGAAAAAAAAGCTAGGAGGGTTTAGGGTTTAGGGTTTAGGGTGTAGGGTATAGGGTTTAGGGTTTAAGGTTTAGGGTTTAGGGTCTAGGGTATAGGGTTTAGGTTTAGGGTCTAGGGTTTAGGGCTTAGGGTTAAGGTTTAGGGTTTAGGGTATAGGGTTTAGGGTTTAGGGTTTAAGGTTTAGGGTTTAGGGTCTATCTTGGGGGTTAGTGGGCAATATGGGAGTATACTCGCCGACTTTGGGGGGCGTGTTGGATGTATGTGTACTGTATAAGTTTTTATATAGGGATTATATTCCCTTATTCCTTGCTAAGAACCAGAAAGCTTAATTAATCTTTGTCTTACACGGTCAGTACCTCGCGGCGAAGGTTGTTGACATCTGACCTTAAACCCTAAACCCTAAAACCTAAACTCCATGGAATCTGGGGTTCAAATTTACAGCTTCGGCAAATGTAGACCCTAAGCCCTATAAACCCTATATATCCATATACGCCCCATATCCCCTAAACCCTACAAACCCTACATATCCCTATATCAGCCCTATATCACCCCGGTAAATTCCCTTTGATGCCTCGAGCTTGATGACTTCACTGCCCTCAGGCGTATCTATGGGCTTAGAGGCTGATGGTTTTGCCAGGGTTTAGGGTTTAGGGCTTAGGGTGTAGGTTTAGGGTTTAAGTTTTCGGTTTAGAGTTTAGGGTTTCGGGCTTATGGTTTAGGGTTGAAGTTTAAGATTTAGGGCCATTAGGGTTCTGAGGATCCAAAATACCCCACGTAAGTAAGTAATATCCAGGGGCTTCAGGGTCCAATGAAGTGATACCCTAAACCCTAAACCCCAATCCCAAAACCCTAAACTCTAAACTTGGATCCTCAGGCTTTCTTGACATCCAAGCATCTGAAGATTTAAAGGCCGATGCGTGATTGCAATCCAAGGGGAATATATGATATAGGGACAACATAGAGGGGTTAATATAAGGAGTATACAAGCTATAGTCTACACTCCTAGTATCCCCCGTAATAACCCTAAAGTAGTCACCTATAAAATCCCGCATATACACCCCCCTTTTAAGGAGTGTAGACTATAGCTCCTATGGGGCAGGCAATGAACTTGGACTGTGACTTATCTTCACATGAGCAGCGTTTTTTTGGTGGTTATGGTGGTTACACTCAGTAAGATAATATTCCTTATAAAAAGTACTATACCCCAAAAGGAGGATATGGTCTTACTCTATAATGGGTATCATAGTATCCCCAAATAAAATACTACACTCACTATAATCCCCTATATAATCTCAGTTTCCATTTCATTTTCCATTTTCTTTTCCATTTGATTCTCCATTATAGGGCCCTAAACCCTAAACCCCCCCCTAAACTCTAAATCCCCAAATAAAATGCTACTCACATGTTTGAGCTACAAGCAGGATGACAGAGCCTGGTCTAGCTTGGCATCCTCCTTCTTCCGCATCTGAGCCTGCCCGGGATCTGCACTTAACCCTAACCCTAAACCCTAAACCCTAACACTAAACCCTAAACCCTGAACACTAAACACTAAACCCTAAACCCATACTCCAATCTTCTGTGATCTCAAATTTAGCCAGCTAGCCGTGCCCACCCTGTGCTTCAAGAGTTTCAGCTATTAGGGTATTAGGGTTTAGGGCTCACCTTTAGAGATTTCAAGTCTGGGGTCGAACCGTAGGCCGCTCATTACGTGGCGGACTTCCGCATTCCACAATTCCACTCTCCTCTGTCCCCAAGTTCCGCTTCTCCAGGCATTGTGTGGATACATGGGGTGAACATGCACTCCGGACATCTACTTGGAGGGGCTTGCGGGTACTTGGTAAGTAGGTTGAAAATGAGAAAATTAGGGGTACTCTATGGCTCAGAGGGGTCTAAAAATGATATGCTAAGTCCCCTTGAGTGCCATCTTTCCGTGTGTTCCAAGCACCTGCAGCTTCACAACGTACAACCGCAGGACGCAGTCATTTAGGGGTTTAGGGTTTAGGGTAACCCTAAACCCTAAAGCTTAGGGCTTAGGGTGTCAGAGCATCATGGAAAACACATCTCTGGATCTGTGTGACCCTAAGCCCTAAACCGAATGAAGGGAGCTTCCATGAACCCTAGACCCCTCAATCTAATGAAGGGAGCTTGGAAACCCCTAAACCTCATCAAGGGAGCTTCCCTAAATCCTAAACCCCTAAACGCCATGAACGGAACTTGCTCGAATTTACAATCTCTTGGGCCCCTTTGTGGCTCCTGGCGCCTTTTAAAAGCGTGGGTTTGTAGCGTTGGGCTCAGGAAGATCCTACTATCCCTACATGTATATCCCTACAACTATACATATATCTATATACATACACGGTTTCGGGTTCAGGGTTATGTCCCTACACCCCAAACCCCAAACCTGGAATGTCACGGGGGGAATCTCAATTTCAAGATGAGCAGTTGCCACTGGGAACCTCCTAAGCTGAAATCCCTAAACCCTACACCTTTTTTGGGGGAGAGGGGACTGTACAGATGTTGCCCGCAATCCTTCCGGCCACAATACGAATGATCTATGCCATCGGTCAACGGCAGCAACCAAAACTGCAAAGGCATCATGCCAGTCAAAACCATGAGATACTCCGCTCCCATGACTGAGGAAACACGTTGCAGAAGTCGTCTGTTCTTTGCAAAGACTACGTCGATGTGCTGCTATGTCAAGCTCGCGAACCAGGAACCCCACCATCCAGCATCTTTCCTCGTTACCAGTTGCTGCTTCGGTGCGTTGTTCTGCTGACTAATCAACAACATATGTCCTTCTCTGGGTTGACCCACTCGAAAATGAACTGCATGTGTGCCTACGTGACTAGGACACTTGTAAACCACGGGATCCCATGCCGGAGAGGTATATTGCTTATATATTGGGATTATATATATGGGTTTTATAGGGGATATATAGGGATAATGGAAAAGAGAATAGAAACCCTAGGTCCCTCTAAACAGTCCGAGCAAGCAACTCCTGAAGGCCCGCCTACTCATGTCGTTTAGCGGGGAAAAGCACTTATGTCCGCTCCAAGGTTTAGGGCCCAAAAGGACGTCGGAGCCCGAGCGGTAGAAGTGTGCCACTGCCCTCTGGTTAGGGAATCCTCAACGGGAGCCCATATAAGGGGGACCCATAAATAAGGAATCCCTAGACCTCCCTGAGCCTCCCTAAGGCTCCCTGAGCCTCCCGAGCTTCTTAAGGTATGGGGCCCCCTTCCATGGAGTCCCCTAAGGTTCCCCTGATCTGGAGGCTTCATACATACGGTGTTGAGGGTGCTGCATGAGGCGCCTAGCACGAACATTAGGTGAAGGGGTTGCATGGGTCTTCTTAAAGTAGTGCGCTAGGTACCACCACTTACGCTTCATGAAAACAGGGACCCAAGAATACTGCAGGCATAAGGCCAAAAAAACATTTTTTAAAAAACCTAGCCCCTAAACCCTAAACACTGAACCCTAAACGCTGAACCCTGAACCCCAAACCCTAAACCCTAAACCCTGAACCCTGAACCCTAAACCTTAAACCCGAAGCCTGATGCAGGTTGGTCCATTCTCGCAGTCGCTCCCGGAAACCTCTGCCGGCGCATGCAGGCTCATTACGCAGTTCAGGGTTGAGGGTTTAGGGTTTACGGTTGAGGGTTTTAGGGTTTAGGGTTGAAGGTTTTAGGCTCGAGGGCTTCGAGTATAACAGGCTACCCCCCCCAAAATGCTTATGCAGGGGCTACAGGGGTTTTTGGGGAAACTTATATACGGTGTAAACGTATATATATAAAAATATATTCATATATGCTCATCCCCTCCCCATGATCCATTGAAATGGGCTTTTATAGCCAAGGTGTACTTTCAGTTTGAGTCGATGGATATACAAGGCCTCTTTGTTGCGTCAGGGGATGAGGAGGTGTGCGGATAATTTCAGAGAACTACAGGCACAACAAACAAAAAACATTGACTGTGTAACCGATGTCTCTCCAGCACTTATGAGGCCTGTTCGTTGAATCACCGGATGGACAGGTGGATCATGAGAAGGGGTGTGCCATTTAAATACACTACCTAATATACATATACAAGTAGACTTATGGGACATGTAGGGTTTAGGGCTTATATCCAAAAACCCCTATGCCATCCTATGCCTATGCAATTCCATTCACTTGGGGGTCTGCTATGGGGCCTGGGTAAGGGATGACTATATGCTACCCAAAAAGAACTAAATCGAGTCTCTACGTACGTCGTTCATCTTAAGGCCTCTACCTATATGGGAGGTTGGCAAAGGTATGGTCCCTTTTTGGGTACCCTAAATATTAGGTGCCGTATTATAATAGGCACCCCAAGAGGGACCATAATTTTGGCAACCACCCATATAGTTGTAGGCTTTTAGGCTATTAGTTTGAAGTTGAGCTAGCCGTCCGCTGAACTAGGCTAGATACATGCCTGCCCTGCGTATACCTGAGGAACCGCCAAAAACGGCAGGAAGATTCGCACAGTTTCTACCGATCATTGAAGATTCCCCCAAGCTTAAATCCTAAGTCCAAATCAGGGCATGTCCCTCTATCCAACAATATCTGGTACTTAACAAGTAGGCTAATGATGGGATAACTAGGATTACTGTATGGGTTATAGGGGTTATTAACCTGCCTGACCCTCCAAGGACTGTGGCAGAAAATTAACATGGAGCCCATACTCACTTAGCGTTGTGTGAATGGCAGAAGTGATGGCGGTGTATAGTAAGGAAGGAGAAGCGGACGCCAATATAGACCCCAATGTACATTAATCCTTATTATGGGGAACCCTAAAAGGTACCCCTAACGTTAGGTAACCCCCACTGATCTCCGGCAGGTGTTCCGAAACACAGGTATAATTGCATGCTGATACACTCCCGGAAACTAACATGGAAACCCAAAAAAGGCCCTATAAAGACTACAGTCCTTCTAAAAGGGGGCTACATGGGTTTCCATGTTAGTTTGGGGGAGTGTAGGCCTTGCGGGAGATTGGCGTGAGACTACGTTCGCATCAGGACGAATAGTGTTGGAGGCGCAAGCATTACGCAGAGAAGGAAGAATCCCAAGCAAATGTAGATGGCGGTTTCCGCAAACAGGGATGCCGGACGTAGCCAGAAGAGTATCTGGGGATCATAAGGCCCTAAACCCTATACCCTAAACCCCTAAACCCTAAACCTTAAGGGGTTCTGGGGAACCCACAAATTAGGGCTTCCAGGATTCGTTTCACACGTTTTAAGAAAGACCCAGCTACGCATGACCAGATTGGCCCGTCTCTGGGGCTGACTTGCCTAACCCTATAGGGTTTTTGGTTTTACGGGTTTAGGGTTTTGGGCTTAGGGACCCTAAGCCTGAAACCCTGACCTCATCAAGCCTCGTTTGGGGCAAATTGTTACCCAAGCTCCCCGCAATAGAGGTAATTATCTGCCAACGGCTACTGTGTGCCCTTCAGATCTCCTGCTTATTTCGTTAAGGGAGCTTTCCAATGGTACATACTACTTACCAGGTGGGTACCCTTACATAGTTCTTATATGTATAAACCTTATGTGCGGAGACTACAGTGCTCGCGTGGATACTTCCCGAATAATGCCCTTGCCTGCGCATCACAGATTACGTAATACTTATTCCCCCAATCCTGAACCCTGTACAGTATCTCCTCATGTATCCCGATATGTATTTCTAATTCTAGAAACCCCCTTATGCGAGAACTGCCGCGCATCCGAAGCAATCTCTGAACCCTAAACTCTCAACTTCAAGTACCTAAAGCATAAAGCCCTAAACCCTCAACCCCAAATCACCAAAACCCTGAACCCCACAACCACAAATCCTTAACCCCCGAATACCCCAAATCCCTAAACCCCAAATCCTCACAATCCCAGACACCGAAACCCCTAAATTCTCTCAAAAAGAAGAACCCTAAACCCTAAACCTTAAACCCTAAACCCTAAACCCTATAAACCCTAAATCTCGGCCGCGCCGCTGTGTCGCGAGCGCGGGCTCTGCGAGGCGAGACTTGCAGTTGCCCGGGCTGCGGTGAGCCCTGGTGTTTGGGGGTCTAGGGGTTTAGGGTTTAGGGGTTTAGGGTTTAAGGTTTAGGGTTTAGGGGTTTAGGGTTTAGGGGTTTAGGGGTTTAGGGGTTTTAGCGTTTAGGGTTTAGGGTTTAGGGTTTAGGGGTTTAGGGGTTTAGGGTTTACGGTTTAGGGGTTTAAGGGTTTAGGCTTTAGGGTTTAGGGTTTGGGGTTTAGGGATTTAAGGTTTAGAGTTTAGGGGTTTAGGGTTGGAGGCCCATGGGACTCAGCAACTACTTATGGGATGACAACCCTACTTATACTCTGAGTGACCCCTATAAGCCCATCTCAGGGGATTATAAGTAGGGTTATAAGCCCAGCTTATAAATCCCATGTGGGGTAAGGGTTTATAAAGGCTTAGGGTTCGGGGTATATACGCAAAAGAAGAAAATCAGCTACATTACTTACGGTTTGGGGCTTAAGTTCGACTTTGTGGGACCTCGGGGTTACGAAGGGGTACCTTTAGGTCCCCCTCAAGGGGTTTATAGAGATAAATGGTCATCTGAACTTGCCAAGGACGAATTCTTTGTGTGTCCGGGGTTGTAACTTACTGGGTGGGGGATGATTGGTAGGGAATAAGGGAAAACATGTATGCATACATATATATATATAGAAAGAAATCAACAGTTAGGGTTTAGAGTTAGTAGGGCATGGGCGAATATGTCACCTTGGGTACGTATGGAGATTGTGTTTCCTTGTTCCCTATTAACCACCAGTACGTTTAGGTATTGAGGCTTGATGGCATCATGGTTCAGGCTTTCAACATGCGCACTCAGCAGGCACAGCAGAGTCCCGTTCTCGTTGTTGCTTAAGAGTCTTGGGATGAGGATCTTAAACTAGGTGTTACCCTAGACCCTAAGCCCTAAACCCTGAACCCTTAATCTGGGTTCTCAAAGTTTCTCGGAGTCCACACTAGCCAAAGCGCTAAGCAAACCATTTTCTAAGGGTCCAAGGACCCACATAATAGGGGTTGAGGGTTAAGGGTTTTATGGTTTAGGATGTAGGGTTAAGGGTCCAAGGGCCCAAATAATAGGTTTTACGGCCAGGATACTGTTAATGTTATTTGGGCCCTAAAACCCTATGAATTGGGTCCTGGGGCCCTTAAGGGATTGCCATAGGCCATAGCCCCATCTGCTCACTGGAGAAAACAGGCTACTTGCTGAACTCAAAGTCCCCTTAGGTGTCTTCCCATTGGTAGCTAGAGTTAGGGCTGAGCTCGCTTGAGCTTTGAGAAGTTGCCCTTGGAAGCCCATGGGATTTAGTAACTACTTGTAATAACTGCACTGATAACCGTATAACCCACTTACGATCTCCTAAATGGTTTTTATAGGGGATACCCCAGGTATAAATAGGGTTATAATCCCAGCTATGAGTACGCTAAACCCTAAACCCTAAACAAGTCCCATGAGCCTCCAAGGAGGCACTAGCCCACCAGTCTTGCCATCAAGCTTCACCAACACAACCAGAGTATCATTAATGCAAGAACCTGCCGGACGACTACTGCGTGAAAACAGAAAAAGTCACCCCATACGACGCCTTGGTCTCACTCTGCGGTGAGGCGTCGGGGGACCGTTTGATTTGCAGCATGTGGCAAATATTCTGTGCTTGCGAATCCATGGCTTGCTTGAGCGCCTCTGCAAGATCAACCTTGGTAACTTTGTTGATGGCTACCGTCTGAACAGTCGGCTGGATTTGAACCGTCCTTCGCTTACGCTGAAGATTGAGCGCTTGCTGCTCCAGTGCTGATGTGGCGACTTGGCTTTCCGCGGCAGCAACTCTTTGATTCACTGCATTGACCGCCTGCTGCATCTGGGTCTGCAAATCTTGAAGCTTGCCGTTTGAGGTCATCTGTGAGTTCTGACAACAGGCAACGCGCTGTTGCTGTGTTGCCATTAAAGCATCTGCACTGCTTGCGGCTTGATTCAAACTAAACCCTAAACCGTAAACCACGAACACAAGTTCTGAACTTCCTCGGCATCCTCCACTGCAGGGTTTAGGGGTTTAGAGTTTAGGGTTCAGTGAATTTATTGGTTGAGAAACCCTCCTAGCACCCTTAGTTGTGGATGTATGGCTCCTCATAGTTGGTACTTAGGCCATACTAGAGGGTAGGTGGAAAGACTAAGTGAAGAACCTGCCCTGTAAAATAAAGTTTCACGAAAAGTCAGTGCCACGAACTTGTCACCAAACACCGGCTGGTTGTGCCTGAAGCATCGCTGCAAATTCCAGCGGCCTGCACCGCTTCGCCCCCCAAAAACGTTGAGGATTCACGGGGAAGTTATAGGGTTTAGGGTTTGGGGTTTTAGGGTTTAGGCCCAGTCACGATTCACAGCTTAAGCAAACAAACACCCTAATCTCAGTCTGATGCACAGGCCTTTCTCCAAGGAGGATGGTTTCTTAACCTCAAAATTAGCTGATGCCAACTTCAAGTGCAAAACAACTCGGTGGCTCAGGTACAGGAATCGCGGTGCCTAAGTCCAGCAGGGAAGTTAGCCAGCCAACCCACAGAACCAAGGACCCGATAATTATCATGGGACTAGATTGGGTACTGCCCACACTCAGTAACAGTTGGATAATATTTATAGTATAGTTATATATATGTATATAGTCCTTATTATGGACTGTTACTGGGTGGGGGCAGTACCCAATGACTAGACCAGGGACCCAGCTTTGACTTGTGTTAGACGTTGGGAGTCATGTTGCTACTGGGCTTAATGTTGGGAGCCCCCCCCCTCCCCCCCAACATTACGGGGTCAGACAAATTGCAAACAGGCACCTCAAAAAGGACCCCTCAAAACCAACCCCCTTCTGGGGGCCCCTGGGTATTGATTTAGAAAGGAAAGCTCCGGCCCCAAACCTTGCAGGTTGTCAGGTATGACAGCCAAAGGATGGGATTAGGTTTCTTCAAGGCCCAGGGGTCTGCTGGACTACCAAGTTTGCCCGAATGATTCAGGCTGTGATTCTTAAGGTTTGGAATAAGGATTGTAAACAGAACTGGTCGGCTGCAGGTTTAGGATTTCGTTTGTGGATGCGGGATTTAAAGCTCTGAGCGCTGATCTGGGAAAGGATTTCACACGAGGCTGCCTTTGAAGATACTTTTCTTGAGGCCTCAAAACTTGCAGCTTCCTTTTTTTGGGGGGGCCCCCGAAGCCAACGCACATTGAGCATGGTCTTCCAAACAATGGCCTGAAACGGAAAAAGGGGCTGCCAAACCGCATCAAACAAAGTCTCTTCACTAAAGCCAGTGCAATATTGCTGAAATCTCTTATCGTAAGCCCTGCTTCCAAACCCTAAACCCTTAACCCATAAACGCTAAGCCCTAGACCTTAGATCGTAATCACAAAAGATCAATGCCTCCGCATTTCGGCGGCCACAGTGCCGACAAAAGGCCTGGTTTCTTGAGAAGCCAGTCAGGCCTTCATGTGGTATTTTCCATAAGCAGACGGCCCCCCAAAAAGTACAACTATAGTCTGTACTCTTCATGGGAACCTCCAAAAAAGGTCTGCCCCTGCTTTTTGGAAAACCACCATCTAGCAGCAATGTTGTTTTCCTAAACCCTAGAACTCTAAACCCTAAACCCTGACCTTTAGTGTCTCGGGACTAGGGCCGAATAATCTGACATATTTTCTTTGAGATCTTACTGGGTTCCCCCTAGAAATGCTGCGGTTGCAAAAGGCGAACCTAAGCCCCCCATAGGTAGGTAAAATGATGGCCCGAAACCTTAAGAGACATCCAAAAAGCTGCTGTTCTGCATGTTTTCTTCCTGGGGGTTTAGTAGGGAATAAGTGAATAAAATCCCGTATTCCCTAGAAAGTTTGGGGCTCAGGAAGAGCTATCTAGGACCGAGGCTGGTCTCAGAGTTAGCCTTTGAGTGTTTGGGATTTAGGCTTTAGGGTTTAGGGGTGCCTAATTAATCCCAAACCTGCCCCTACAGCCACGAATACGCGGAGGCTCAGGGCAATCGTTGCCAAAATATACTCTGCAATTATCCAAGTATAGCCATATTAGGGACGTTGGGACCATCTTTCTATGTATGTATTTCATTGGGTTAAAGGTACAGTCATACCTAAAAGCCCTTTTAACGCGTTTACTTGGGTTACCATTACCCTGAACCCTAAACCTAAACCCTAAACCCTGAACCCTGAACGCTAAATCCTGAACCTCCAAGGAAAAACCCTGAGCTCAGGGACGGAGTCCGGGAGGAAGTCCCCCCCGCAAGCTGGACAGCGCTGAGCCTCCCAGAATTTAGGAGTCAGGCCACGGCTCGAAGTGTATGATTTAGGGGATTGAGCTGTAGTCTCCTTAGACCTACACTGAAAATATGTTTTTTTTTGAAAAAATAAAAACAATCCTTCGGGTTATACTATGATATAAAGAAAAATACTTCCTCAGGAGACTACAGTGAGGTTCAGGCTAGGACTTCAGTCAAGTGTATGATCTCGAGGAATTTAGGGGCAAGCTAGGACTTCAAGAAGCTTAGACTCTGAGATTTCTGGGCACTGAGAATCTGAACCGGGTTGGAGGGAGTGGTTAAGTGCCCCGGAGCCATCCGAGAAGCATTTCGAGCACAAGCCCTAAGTGGCACGCTGGCTGCTGGAACATGCAAACCCTAAAACCACGTGGCTCAGAAACCCTAAACCCTAAACCCTAAACCCTAAACCGTGAACCCTAAACCCTAAACCGTGTTTAGGGTTTAGGGTTTAGGCGGCTCACCCAATTCGTATTCAGAAATGAGGCTCCAGCAGGCGGCGAATTCACGTCTCATGTGGCAGGGCTGAATTGCTAGAATACCAGGATGGGCTATTAGGCCTAGGGTTTAGGGTTTAG
>CAJNIZ010026591.1:0-10082 GCA_905231905.1 Symbiodinium pilosum | reverse complement strand
ACACAAAAAGGGACCATAATTTTGACAACCACCCATATATCTCCTTATATAGCCCCATACACCCGTAAATGCAAGTAAGTAATCCCTTCATGTTACACAACCTCCTGCACCCTTTAACATCAAATATTCGCACATGTTAAATATTGCCCTATTTGATATCATGGGCTACAACTCCCTCAAACCCTCAACTCAAGTTCCTAAACCCCAAGTAAAACAGTTGTTTCCGTTTTGTTTTCCAGTATATTAAAGCTTTCAGCTGCCGGCCAAGTTTCAGCCCAGGAAGCTTCCAAATTTCGCCGCGGTGTCTGATCTGACAATTTCTCCTGAAAAGTGTATTTAGCTTTTTTTGTTTTTTAATGGCGGATTTCGGGTTTAGCATTTAGGGTTTAGGATTTAGGGTTTTGCATTTAGGGTTTAGTGTGGGGAAGTATACATGGACGGTCAGGAATGCTATGGAAATACTGATGGGGAGGGGCTATGATATGGCTGATAGACGTTATTCGTATACTGTCTGAGCCCCCTGACCCTCCCAGTAGGGCAATGGAACCCTGGGCTTAGGATTTACAATTTGGGGTTTAGGGTTACAGAGACCCCTGGGTTAAGGATATAGGGTTCCCTAGACCAAGGATCATGTAGGGTAGTAGGGATTGCTATGCGGATCAGATAGGGGCATATAAGGTGTAGGGTACCAAGAACAGGTAAACAAGGAAACTACTTTACGATTCAGGATTTTGGCCTTAGGGATTAGGGTGGGGGGGCTTGGGTACAGGAATGTATCACCCCAACGGCGGAGAATCGAATGTGAAGGCTGCTCGCAAAAGCAATGCTGGGCTGAAATCGAGGATGAAAAAGTGTATACTTAGGGTCTAACAATAATTATTGAACTAGGTTGGAGTACTTCATAAAGAAGTCTTCTTGCCAAACTTTCTACCCTAAACCCTAAACCCCAAAGCCCTTAGCGGAATGCACTGACTTTGAATTCATTTCCATTCCGTTGCCTTTGAAGAAGGGACCTTAGAGCATATACTAAGCGCTCACACTCATTATGGGCCGTATTACATTAGGGACTCCGAGAGGTACCAACAATTCGACAACCTACCCTATAGTTTGGGTACTGCCCCCACCCAGTAACAGTCTATGTAAGGGGTCCTATTAAGGGCTATATACAACCATATTATACTTATTATCATACTGTTACTTGAGTGGGGGCAGTATCCAACCTATAGTAGTTTTCTATGGTTGTGGGTAATGGAGATTCATATCGCGGGGAATGGACAGAACCCTCCAATGGTAGCGCCTTTTCGGGGGTCCTGGTCAAAGGGCCAGGTCTGACCCAAACACCGCACCAAACCCTGAACCGAAAACCCTGAACCCAACACGAACTACATTGGAGGGTCCAGGTATGCTCTAAACCCTAAACCCTTAGTGGTCCTCTGGGTAGCCGGAGCAATTCAACCTAGAACAAAACGGTCATGACAAAAAGTTTCTTGGGGATATACTTTCGTAGAAAATCCTAATGGGATAGGAGGTATATTCTGCTCCTCTAACCTTTGTCGTCTCTCGGACAGCAGCTGCTGCACGAGTAGATTTCCTCAACAAATGCGGCTTAGAGGTTTGGCGTTTTAGGGGGAAACTTATCAGGGTGGAATTCCTTCATACTGATTTTAGACACTCCTAATATCTCCCCGAATATACAATGTGTTTTAAGGAATATTGCATGTTAAAGGGGGGAGTTGTGTGTTAGTTAGTAGGCAGGGTTTGATTGAAGGTCATAAACCGAAAGAAAATGGAAGCTAAAACATTATTCGGGATTTAGGGACATTATAGTAGGTATGGGCACAGAATAGGGTATAACGGGCTCAAATTACAGGGACATGAATACGATAATTGTCAATCAAGATGGACATGTGCACGGAAAGATGAGAGTGAAACTGCGTTTATGTAGGTGTTTATGGGGATAGGACACAAGGGACTTAATGTTATTGCCTTGAGGTCTGTTCGCGGTATCCTACGACACAATTATGCAAGGAATCTAGGACCATAATATCAGTAATTCTCCAGGCTTCTACAGTAACACTGATGGAATTAGAGCAGAAGCTACTTCGGCACCAGCTACACGATGCCTGCCCAGCGCACACATACTTTGAACATGCCGTGCGCATGTCCGGGTGCCCTTCTCGCTAAACCCGAAACCTGCTGCCGTAGGCTAAAGGATGATATGGAACACAGGTACACTCCCTCAAACTAACATGGAAACCCATATGGCCCTCCTTTAAAATGACTGTAGTCTTTATAGGGCCCTATTTGGGTTTCCAGTTAGTTTCTGGGAGGGTATGTATCCTATGAAGCCCTAAATGTCCCCAGTTTCCATTTCATTGTCCAATGTCTTTTCCATTTGGTTCTCTCTGACTTCTACACGATGACTCGTCTTTCCCAAAAACCTGAACCCTAAACAGCCTTAACCCTTTACCGTCGAGGAGGGTTAGCCATCCCCTGCCATCCATTCCGTACTGTCCTGTAGCAGTATAGGGTTTAGGGTGTCCTTGGAGGCCCATAGGACTCAGTAGCTAATTATAACTGGGATTATAACCCTACTTATAATTGGGGTAACCCTATGAGCCCATTCAGGGGCGTTATGAGTAGGGTTAGAGGTAGGGTATCAGCTGAAACTGATGGCAGCAACTCGAGTTCTTGAGCGGGACGCTGGATAAGCATATGGGTGGTTGTTAAAATTATGGTCCCTTTTTGGGTACCCTAAATATTAGGTGCCGTACTATAATAGGGACCCAAAAAGGGACCATAATTTTGACAACCACCCATATGCTAGAAGCAGTGCTGCAACAATCATCACTTGTGGCCAACTGGCCATCGAGAAGATGATTCAAAAGCCTGAATCCCACCCCTAAACCCTAAACTCTAAACTCTTAACCGAAAGCCTTGCATAATTCCCGGTGTGAGCCCTCAGGCCTCAAACTCTCCAAAGCATCAACTTTGGAAGCTCTATTTGGTAGTTTCCCAAAATAGGGGGACCCAAATACAGACCCCCAAAAACTATAAACCCTAAACCCTAAACCCTATAGTCTCCAAAATGGTACCTCTAATTTTGGGAAACCCGCAGTTCAGGACCTCATGATCCCCATCGAAGCTGTCTACCCATCAACCAACAAATGCACCTCTCAGCTGTAATCTCCTTATGACCTATAACATTTTCTAAAACAACTCGAGGGCTATACCATATTCCAAAGAAAATCCTAAAGTTCTACTATAATTTTGAAAATACTTAGGTTTATACTATACTAAAACATGAACATAATTCCTTCAAAGACAACAGCTTGATGAGGCCGGAGTGCTTCTATCTGCGTGTTCTTCGGCCATCTAGCCGGAGGCAGCTTCCCAGAGAGCCCACTACCCCTTAATGAAGGAATACACCCTAAATGATACTAGGTTTCCTGATGTACTTGAAGCCCTAAAACCCTAAACCTTAAAACCCTAAAATCCTAAATCCTAAACCCTATAACCCTAAACCCTGAAACCTCAATTGAGGGGTAGTGGGCTCCCTGGGTGGTCGTGAGAAGAGCGGGCAACAAGGATTGCGGGGGGAGAGGTTGGGATCAAGGTGACTGGCTGGGGCTTTGGGTTTAGGGATTAGGGTTTAAGGTTCTGGGTTTAGGGACTGGGGCCTTTAGGAAAAGGGCATAGCCATGACACCCAAATAGTTGAATGTCGAGATCTGACATAATTACCAGTGATACCTACAATGACATGGCTAAGAATCGTCGATTGACGGTTGCATAAGGCCACCTGCAAGTGAAGTGAAATACAAGGCTATTTTGGGGCTAAACTTTAAGCCCTCAACCCAATGACAAGCCTTGGCTACTGACCTTCTCCCCACTCTGAGCAAAGGCAGCAGAAGCACAAAAGGACTCTCATGCTCACAATGACATCTCAGCTGATCGGCCGAGGGGGCCATAACTCAAGTCTTCAGGGCAGAGAGGACCTAGAAAGATTGCACAGCGTCTAGTATTTGAAGAAGTCAGCGACCGCATGCGAAAGACCAGCTGCAAGAATGACGTCCGATGCTCCTTTCAAAGCTGGTATTGCCCGGCCACCCAAGACAAAAGCGCATTCATGTAGCTACCGCGTACTTCTTGCCATGTGCGCACAAAATCCTCTCTGATTGCACGAGGCCCCCCAGCAAAAAGGAGAAACAAAACAAGTGACAGCATAGTGGCATCGATACGCGGACACACACCCTTAACCCCGAGAGTGCCTGCACGTAGCTCCACAATCGACTTTGTTTTCCTTCGTTTGAAGCAAGCAATCTTCGAGCCCTCTACTTACTGGAGGCTACTAGGGAATGAGGGAATGTATTTCCTGCAGAACCCACCCCCAAAAAATAGATTCCCTGATTCCCTACTATGTAATCCAAATATATACCCTATTGCAATGTAGTAATATCTAATTTCTTTCCATTATCCCTATATGACTCCAATCCTAAACCCTAAACCCTGAACCCTAAACGTAGATGTATGCAAGAATATATTGCATTCCCGTATTCCCTAGCAAACCCCAGCAAGTCTATCCTGCCCCTAGGCAGGAAGAGAGCTTCAACACTAGCGTGCAGTCCGACATCTCCCTGGCCTCCAGGTTTAAGGCTTAGGGTTTAGGGTTTAAGGCTTACTGATTTAGGGTTTAGGGGGGGTTTTGGAAATGTGCATGAATACTGTAGGTATTGCCGAAACCGGACCTTATTCTTCTATTACCCTTCATATATATAGCTACTCCCAAAATGGGGTCCTTGATTTCCGGAACCCATTACACCACTGCACACTTCTGGTTTCCATTTCATGTTCGATGATCTTTCCCATATGATTCTGCATTTTGGACGGTACGAAGGGGATTTTTATCCCTAAGCCTTCAACCCTCATCCCAAAAAATCTCCCCCATATATGGTGGAACGGCGCACCTGGGATACATTCCCAACCATCAGCCACAGTTTTAGATTTGCGGCTTTTCGGTTAAGATTTCATACGGTTAGGATTTGACGGTTTCAGATTTGGTTTTTTGCAGTTTATGATTTAGGTTTCGGGGTTTAGCCCCAGGCGTGATGTAGGGGTATATGGTGTTTTTTTGTTTAATCAAAATAGAGGGACCCCACATAAACCCCCAACTGCTTCAGTCCCTTTTATGGAGACCCTCAAAAGGGTACCCCTAATTTGGGGAAATCCCCAAATAAGGATGTAGGGTTTTGGAAGGGGAAGTGGTGGACCCCTAACCCAAAGGTCTGTGGCTTACTGAGATTACTGGATAGACTTCAGTCATCTGAGTCCTCAACCCTATATACTTTTGTATAATCTATAATCCCCTATATATTTCTATATAACCAATTCTAATCGTTTCCAGTGTATTTTCCATTATCCGTTTCTCGCCCTGGGGGGTCTGGATCAAAGACAAATCCTGGAAGTCTACGGTTGAGGGGCATCTCTGATCAGAATCATGGCCTTTTGGACTATGTTCAGGGGGTTTGGGTTACTGGAACATGAATTTTAAGAGTAGCGTTGAATATGGCCATGGATCTACGAAAAATCAAGGTTTTGGGTTTAGGGATCGTCGTTCTTGTTAACCTACCAGAACGGCATCGCGGCAAGCGACAGTTCAAGATCGGACTTTCCTTGGCTTCGAGCTTGCCCAGCTGCGCAGTTTGGACCCTCGGGTTAACGCCTTAGGTAACTTACTAATTCGGACGCTGGGTTTACTAATGGGTTAGGTAACCTACTCATAAAAGGTTTACAACAACGTTATAATGGGCCTTTTGCGCGGACAAAAGTATATAAATTCGTCCAAGTACTATGCCAGAAATTCTTTACCACGCCAGCGGCCCCACAAGACATACCCAAAAGTCTAGGAATCGTGAATGTTGAGCTCCTTCCTGTGCCATACGTTCATTAGGTGGAGCCCTCACCCTGCAATAGTGACTAGAAGGGATAATAAGGATTATACAAGAGTCCTCGTATACTCCTAGTATACCACTACTACAGGGTGGGGGATCCTTCTAGGCCATACATCTTGAACAGCCAGTCTCAGCTAGCACTCAAATCTCCCTCATAAACCCCCAAACCTAAACTCTACACCCTAAAACGCTTCAGCGAGCACAAGGACCTCCCTCAAAAATGTCTGGGGCCATGACTTTAACTGTCCCCGTGCTCTACTTGGAAGCTAGTCCAAGTTAAGGGTTTAGGGCTTGAGGGTTTAGGTTCTGTCCTACATATTTATAGGGTATATCCACAAAAAAATTAGGACATCCAGGGTGCAGGTAGTAGATACTTTTCAGTGAGGTCAAAAGCGAGTGCGAAGATAAGCAAATATGACTAATTGAAGCCTATACAGCGGGGCACATGTAACCCATGATCCCCTAGTAGATCCCTACATCCCCATACACAATCCGCATAGAGTGCTCGTTGCCTGACTAGCCATGAACCTGGGACTCAACTCTTAGGATTAAACTGTTAAGCTGCTTTGCAAAATGCTCCCTGGCCCAGATTCAGCCAGGAAAAGGAGGACTGAACGAACATGTTCTTAAAGAGTGAACGGTCGAAATAGAATGAACTAACAAAGAACATGTCAACAAACCCCTGTTCTAATTGTTAGCCTAAGCGGGCCAATTCTTCATAACAACCGCACAGATTAAGAAACGTCTGCGAATTCACGAGCGCCTGGCCAACATCTGAGCAGTCTCGCATAGAATCGAGCAACCCTCTAGAATTTAGGGGCGGGGGAATCACTATCTGAGCTATAGTCTAAACTCCTATTATCCCCTTAATATCCCCTATAGTAGTCCCCTATATAAGCCCTTTAAGGAGTTTAGACCCCAGACCCTAAACCCTATATCATCCCCTATATAACCCCCCTTTATGGAGTTTAGACTATAGCTCATCTCACGGGCGAATCTTCCCAAGTATTTGGACTTCTGCAGTACGTGCTAGCTCAAGTTCGCGTAAGTTGTAATCCCCTCGCCCTAATATTAAACCCGCCCACACCCCTACAATTAAATACTCCCAATATGTTATGATATACCACATAATGGGAGTATTTAATACTAGGGGGGGTGCGCGCTCTAATATTAGGGGGAGGGGATTAATGGAGTCATGATGCCCGCTGGCACCTGCGCAACCTTCGAACAAGCTACGCAAAGAAGTGCCTTTTGGCAAACACACATGCGCATGCTGAGTCAATCTGGGCAGGTCTTGCATGATTCTTCAACTGCACGCTTACAAGACTCTCTGTTTTTTTCTAATCAGATGGAGCTAGGGAAAGGCAGACAGCTGTCCCTGTGCATACTGGACCCTAACTCCAAGAACCAGGACCTAAAACACTGAATCCGAAAACCAGGAAGATGGAAAACAGCACAACTTGAACCCCCAACATATGTAGAATAGTAACCTTTTGGGCTGTTTTTTTTTTAACGCTTTTGGGCTATCATTTTATCTACTTTTGGGGTCCTAAACCCTGAACCCCAAATCCTAAACCTGGAAACCATGTTACTTCCCAGGTCGAGGTTTTTGGCTATTGGTGCTGCCCTGACCTCCCCGGCGGCTACAAAAAGAAAAGCGCAACGATTCCTACGGCGGATAATGTAGACTCTTTAGGGGGGTAAATATAAGGGTAATAATGAAATAGGGATTTTATAAGGATAATGGAAAGGAAAATGGAAACTACTATTTAGGGTTTAGGGTTTAGGGACCCATGATTAATAAACCCCTTCATTCTAAGGGCCTCAATATTAAGATCCCTATTATAATTCCTATGAAGGGGAGGGGGGGTTCATTAAATAGGGGTCTGGGTTACCAAGAGTCCTGCATGACCCTCAGTACCTTAAACCTTGGGAACCAAGGTACTATACTGTACTACGGCCGTGCGGGATTTTCAATTCCAACGCTACACTCCAGATTCCAGAAAGATCTGAGCACAAACGATGCCACAAAGGGATTGTAGTTGGAAAACACTTCATGCATACGCAGACTGTAGAAGATTGAACAATTAGGAAGGTTCTCCCCCCTGAACCCTAAACCCCACATGCCCGGATGACACTGCAAATATGGGGGCTCCCATCAAGGGGCCCTGAAAATGAACAATATGCTAATTGTAACTGATCCTTTTTATAATCATATTTATTGACCCCAAAGGGGCCCTTAATTTCGGAAAGCTCCATATCTGCCCAACACCTTGCTTTCCTGACACAGCGCGCGAGAACATGGAGTCGGGACGGCCTTTGCGTGCACATGAACCCTAAACCCTGAACCGTAGACCCTAATCCCCAAACCCTAATCCCTAATCCCTATAAACCTGAGGATCTGTGAGGATCCTTCATAGTGGGGATTGCAGGCATGAGTGGATTAAGGGTTAGGGTTTCAGGATTCAGGTTTAGGGTGTAGGGATATTACCCCACTGTATTTTATAGGGCGTGGGTTATGTAGAATATCTTACTCAACCGTATTATAGGTTACTGACCCTTGGGAGGATGTTCTTAGTAGAGGCCTCATTATGCAATCGTACCCTGTGCTAATGCTGAATAATTCATGCAAAGGTCTCTTGGGCGATCTACTTTCAACTATTTTAAGGGACTTTCATTGGGAACCCCAAACAGGGAACCCCAAGAATGTAGCAGGAATATCATAGGAACATACCTACCAGGGTCCTTATGTTCTATTATATTTCTACTATGTTCTTGGGGTTCCTTGTTTGAGGTTCCGATGAGAACCCGTTTATGTTTCCCAAGTATCCGGGCTGGAGGATTATGACTGTAACGGGCCTTGCAACAGATCGAAGCCGGTGCTTGGAGCAACAGGTTGCGGCCTCACACGCTGACGCTCTTGTGGCCGCATTCAGGTTGCGCCTTCTAAGCCCTAAACTCTAACCCTAAACCCTAAGGCCCACCCTAAACCTTAAATCGTAAACCCTAAACCCCAACCTAAAGCCTAAGCCGTAAGCCCTAAACCATATCCTATCATCTTCTTAATCAGCCTCGAAACCTGTCCCACGTGTCCATGGTGCGGTGTGGTGACACCTAGAGAGAGTCCGTGAGCAAGCTGCTTTCGCTTGAGTCTTTTGGGCTTAGGGTTTACTTACCTTTGGTTAGTTGGGAACGAAGGAACGGAAAAGGAATTGGAAACTATATACTATAGTGGGTCATTCATGCACTACTCTAAGGATCCATTCCTCCCTAAACCCTAAACCCTAGACTAGAAGCATCCATTCCTTCCTAAACCCTAAACCCTAGACTAGAAGGATCCATTCCTTCCTACCTAGCAAAGGTAAGCTCAGGGCTTCGCTGTTTCGGGCTTTGGGGTTTCGGGTTCAATGTCTCAGACGTGAGGAAGCCTCCTCCCCTTGGGCCCCCTAGGCTTGCATTTCCTAATGTTCATACTAGATGAAATGATGGTGCTTGACTCTACTGTATCGTCCTCCTTAGGTAGACAGCATATGGGGTACATGGGGTAATATACCCAAAGCCATATTCTATCTATTTAAGGGGGACTATAGTACACAGGGTTGCGGGTTAAATTTCGAAGGCATCAAGCTCTTTTGGTCCTGCAGGATTTCCAGTATCCACCCTTCCTTCGCATTAAAAGTGTGCCCAGACAACCTACTTGCAGCCCCATGCAAAGCAAAAAACCTAACACCTGCTTCAGGGCATAAAGTATCAAGCAAGTAACTACAGGAGCCGAAAGGAGAATAGACTTAATATTATTGAACCCTGTGCATCTACGCGCTGGTGGACTCTCCCTGTCGGATGTAATCAATACGTCGGGCTGGAGGCTCCAACGAATCACGCGATCGGGTGAAGGGTCTTTAGAAGCCCTGCCAAGATGTTTGGGCTTAAGGGGTTTCAGAACGGGCTTACAACAGAACGTGGTTTCCATTTTCTTTTCCATTACCCATATATAGCCCTAAACCCTATATACCCTATATAATGTGAATCGGTATGATTGCACACTGGCAGCCCTGTCTCCCAATCTTCCCTTCAAGCCGGCGCGCCTCGCGCTCGTGGAATGCCCAAGCAGGAATGGAGCTGCCTCGCTCCT
>CAJNIZ010026580.1:64865-78670 GCA_905231905.1 Symbiodinium pilosum | reverse complement strand
TTATAATTACTATCCAACTGTTACTAAATGTTCAGGGTTTAGGGTGTTAGGGTTTAGGGGTTTCGGGTTTAGGGGTTAGGGTAAACCTCACAAAAAATACCAAACCAAAAGGGTCCATGTAGGGGCACAGTATAGGGTGTAAGGTGTATAGGGTTTAGGGTAGGGATAGGGTGTCCATTTACTGTAACTTTTTCGGGACACAGCTATGCACTATACACTACATTGTAAAACCACCATGGGCAAGCTTACAGTGAATTCCTGATGCTTGAATCCCATCCAAGCGCGACATATGCGTTGCAACTGGTGAGATGAGTAGTGTTTAAAATACTATACCCCCAAAGGAGGATACAATCTTACTCTATATTGGGTACCATAGTATCCAAATGAAATACTACTCAGATGGACCGCCGACTGATTGCAAAGAGTCCCTCCGCCACACTTCCACCTCTTCGGGATCTTCTCTGAAACAGCAGATAGAAGTTAAGGGTTCAAGGGTTACTTCCATTAGGGTTAAAGGTTTAGGGTTAAGGAGTTCAGGGCTTCCTACCATTACTTAGGGTTTGGGGTCATTTAGGAGCTTTAACTTTTTAAATCTAAACTAGGTGGAGCGCGCACCTTGTGCTAGTCGTATAGTAGGAATATAAGAAGACCCTCATATAATCACCACTCTCCCTTGTAGTCACCACAAACCCCTAAACCCTAAACCTTACTGGGTCGGGGTCCACCTAAGAACCAGGCAAGCAGGCAAGCCTCGACGAAGGTTCGCCAAGATGCCCCAAGGACAAAAGTCAGGATATCCAGAAATTTAGGGTTTAGGCTTTTGGGGCTAAAAGCAAAAAGGGAGGGATGTCCAGAGATTTAAGGTTTAGGGTTGGAAGTTGCAACAACTTATCCTCGGCCTCTTGGTCCGGGCCACTCGAACAGGAAAATTGACACCCTATACTGGGCTGCTGTCAAGGAACCAAACAGTTTAAGTTGCTTACTAGAATAAGGAAGCCCTATGATTTACTAAATGCCCATAACATAGTAAGTCAAATTGTGTTGCGGTATTTCTTATTAAGGATCAGGGCAGCTGTGGTATTCTTATTAAGAATTACACGGCGAGCGCTACTCAAACCAGTTCCTTGACAGAAACCAAGTAAACCTTTAACTTCAGATCCCATGTGGAAAAAGGAGTAAGTCAACTTCGCCCCAAGACTTCGAGACGGGTTTTTCAGCGGGTGGATCATTTAGGGGAGTGTGCTGCTACCAGTGTCTATACAGAACTTGGAGGTTCATGCTGCTTGAAAATTTCTTATTACTGGGCTATAGCCCTACTTATGACTGGGATAACCCTTACAAGGCCATTGAGTGAAGTATAAACTGGGGAAAAAGCAGACCAGTTCTTAAATCCCACGAACGTTCCGCAGCCCTAAACCCTAAGTATCCTGATATACCGCTATAGAAGCCATTAACGTTTTTAAAGGGCACCAAATTACTATTCACATGAACCCCCAAGATACGAATGTCAACCACCTCTTCCCACCCGTAAGACTAAACATTCCCCATGCGAGACCTCGTATGTTGGGGACATCTCTAATTTTAGGGGTGGGTGGGTGTTCGATATAAGCCCTAATCCCTAAACAACATAGGCGTTTCAATTTACCATTCCCCACGATATACCTATATAATTCCGATAAAACCCAATCAAGTAACTGTCCATTTTCCATCCCGCCATATACGAAGGGGGGTGGGGGTGTAAGTGGTAGTTTCCGAAAATAAAGGGATCTCCAAAAATACTATAATCACTAGTATGGGAACCCACATAATGGTATCCCTAATCTGGGAACCCCTATAAATCCTAATTCCTATACCCGAAGCCCTGAACCCTAAACCCCAACTCCTAAACCCTAATTCATAAACCCTTAACCCTTAACCTTAAAACACGTTCTTAGGCCAGGCCGGCTCGCGCCCGAAACGCAGGGTTTTCTGAGGACTTTGGGCTACAGTATTTATAGGTGTTTGGCTTGAGGGTTTCAGGTAAAGTCTGGGCTCAGGGCTACAACCATTTAGGGAATAGGGCTTCAGGTTAAGTTGATGGTTTATGGCTGAGGGTTAGGGCTGCGTCCGGGAGCAGGCACCTAACTCCTGAAGAAGGGTCTGCGACACCGGAAAAACCATGCCGAAAGTAACCAGGGGAGGCTCCCTTAACGCTGAGCCCTAACCCTGCATCCTGAACCCTAACCCTAAACCCTGAATCCTAAAGCCGCAACCCTCAAGCGTTGACCATTAATCCTAAAACCGAAGCCCTACACCCTAAGCCAAGATGCGCGAAATTTTCGCGGATGCCCCAGGGAGATGGAGATTATCCGACAGTCCTTGGTTGCCCAAGAAAGGGGATCCTGAGTTTCTGTCTTGAAGGGCCCTTTTTGACTACCAGGCTTAAGGGTTTGGGGCGTAGGGTTTGAGGGCTTAGGGCTTGAGATTCCGGGCTGCAGAGGGATTCAAAAGGAGTGGGGTTATCGCGGGTTTCTACAGGGATCTAATATTTACATCCTCCCGGAGGTCTGGATCGCAGCGCAAACAAGGCTTGCGCGTCTGGTAGCCATAAAAGGCCACCCATTGGCGCTGGATTACTGGGGGAACCCGTTCAAGACCCGCGCTACATAAGCCAGCCAAACATGAAGACACCCAAAATCTGAAACCTAGTGTAACAATTCATTAGGGATCCAAGCATACATCCCTAGGGCCCAACCTAAGTGTGATTTGTATACTGGGATCCCTGAATCCAAAGCCCTGAACAATTGGGGTAACCCTAAGCCCCATTTGTATGCTTGGATCCCTAAATCCTAAATTAAACCCTAGATAGGCTCAGCTTGTGCCTTCTTGCGTCGAGGCTCCCCCGCTTCAGTGCGGAACGGATGTTCCTCATCTGAATGCCATCCTGCCGGAGAGCAACCGGGGCGCTCTTTAGGGTTTTGGTCTAGGGGGTTAGGGTTTGGGACTTGCGAGGAGCTAAATCTAAGTTACTATCATATATGGGGTATGTAGGGTTGGGTTCAGGGTTTAAGTTCCCATAATCTGGGCTGTCAATAAATACTCGGGGTTCCTTACTATGGATACTTAGAACATTCCTTGTCAGCAAGCCAGGAAAAGGATATCATTGTGGTTGAGCAGGGTGGTATCGCCAAAGATGATCGCAGCTCATAGCAGAGGCTTTCAAATTCCGATACCAATATCTGAGCTATAGTCTAAACTCCTAGTATCCCTCATAGGCACCTGTAAAATACTCCCCTGTATAGGCCCGTATATAAGGGTTGATGCGGTCCCTCATGTATAGAATTAGCCCCTAATGGGACCATGATTTTGCCAACACACCATTTGACTGCCAGACTGCTAAGGAAACTCTAAACCCTAAACCCAGCGTATTTGCAAACTTCCTTAACGGCAAACGCTCGTCATGTCCAAGGGCCCATACATACAGTTAAACCAATCAAATCTGGGGCTTTATATAGGAGATATGTAGGAGTTATCTTGGGATAATGTAAAATAAAAAGGAAACCACTGTTTAGGGCTTAGCGTTTGAAGGTAGGTTATGTAGAAACTCCTGTGGCCCGGCAATACTCATGTGGGAAACAAACCCTATGAGCCCGGAGTATGTAATATACCCTGACCCTAAACCCTCAACCCTGTAGGGCCCCTTTCACCCCAAGCCTGTTGCACTTGGCGGCAGAATTCTGCTTTTTCTGCGAGTTCTTCGACTGCTTGACATGCACTGAAACCTGGGGAAATGAACTTGGCCTGGCGAATTTGTGCACGGATTTGCTGTACGATTCTCTACAAGTGCTTACTGGTTCTTCGTAGGGAATATGGGATATACTATATAGGGATTACATTTCCCTACAAAGAACGAGTAAAGTCTGCAGCCAGGAATTGCTGTTTCAACCTGCTGCCTGCTCTGTCGCAGCTGCTGCTTCTACAGCCCCAGCCAAACAGTGACGTGTCGGATGCAAGCGTCCGTCCAGTTCCAAATTAAATGCAAATAGGAAAAGTATTGCGGAACATGTCTGCTACTGCATGGCTCTTGGCGAGCAATATAAAGAAAGGCAGCATGTTGGTGTCAAATTTGCTGCGCACGCCGGAACTGCTTGAACCTTTGCATTCTGTGGAGTGCTGCTTCTACCACGTGTGGTAAATTAAACCAATGCCTTGGGAGCCCCAACACAAGCATTAATTTACGTAGTTCCTTCCATTGTAAGGATCAAGCTGCAGTGGTAACTAAAACTTCAGGATCGAAGGTGCGATGCCCGCCTGCAACTGCAAGGCACTGCTTGGCAACATGGAACGTAGCGGGCTACAGCACGAGCGCGCGCTGTAGCACAGCGAGTCACGTACTGGTCCTGATAGAGGAAGCTGCCTGGACCTGCTGGGTTACATTATGCCTCGCCTCCAAACCAGCAGGCCATTCTCCACAGCCTCCGACAAAACTGCCCATTTCAGCACGCGTGCTACCAATTCCATCTTTTGCTTGGAATCTTCATGGCTCCAGTGAGCTATGAGCCCGGCGTGCTCATCGAATATGATGTCCCGCAAATTCTCGTTGAAAGCTTGCCTGGGTGGTACTTAGGGTTTAGGGTTTAGGGTGGGATTAGATCCCCAGCCCTAGCCCTAAACCCTCAACCCACCGATAAACAATCAGGTGATTGTGGCAACCCAAGACTCCACTTCGGAACCCTATGAGAGGCATATTGATATGTAGAGTGTCCTGCTTTTAGGGTTTAGGGGTTAAGTTTGGGGTAAGCAAAGCCCCCTATTTGCCAAAACTGTCTATGAACAGATCTTCTCGTAGCACACTAGGAGAAACTAATTCTTATCCTACATTGCCACCTAGTTAGGTATGTACGTTGCTAAACATCCCAGTTAGGCCCCAAGAAGGTTGCTTGGAAGAGACTAAGGCGCAAAACTGAAGGTTGTTAGAACTTACTGCTGGCTAGTAAGAAAATAAGGGAATGTAATCCCGATAATTAGTGTATTACCTTTATTCCCTACAAACCACTACGGGGAGGGTCAGGGGACTTAGTAAGTGGGTTAATAATCCTTGTAGCCCATATACTACCCCTGCTTAGCCCCCCTCGTTAACCTACTTACTAAGTCCCCCCAACCCTCCGAGTAGTAAGTAGAGGTTCTGTGCTATCTGGGATCCCCAAACCCTAAACCGTGCTATCTGGGGGATTTTATAGGGGATGTACCTGACGAGTCGCTTGTCTGGGATTTTGCCCAGGATCTCATCCATATCCTCAGGCCGTCTGGCGGACATGGTTTCCTAGGCTGCTGTTAAGGAACAGAAAATGGTTTAGGGTATATCGTCCTTTAAAGGGTGGATATTGGGGGTAAATAGGGGGAAATAGGGTTTAGGGTTTAAGTTTCAAATTGAGATGTGGGCATGTGGTAAACTATCGGCTTTCCGCATGAAGATGAACAAACTTAGATTCCTTAACACATGGTAGTTTCCAAAAATAGGGGAGCCCCAATGTAGACGCCAGCATATTACATACAGTCCTTATTTTATGGGGACCCCAAAAAAGGTACTCCTAATTTTGGGAATCCTAAGCCCTAATCCCTAAACCCTTCAACCCTAAACCCTAAACCCATGCCCAGTCTCTACTTTAAGTTCTTGCAAGGAGTGGGACCTGGCCACCAAGGTGTCCCTGTTTCGCAGTTTGAGGCATTGAGCCATTCCAATCCTGGGTTGCTGTTGAGGAACTCGTGGGTTTAGGGTCTAGAGTTTGAGGTTTAGGGTTTAACACTTGGGGTTTCCCTATATAAGCGGTACCTCTTTGGGCGTCTCCATTTCTTTAATGGTTATAGTAATTATAGTATTTGGGGATCTGTATTGGCCCGCCCTAGATTGGAAGATTACCATATAGTAAATAATACGGTTCTCTCATTATGGTAACTTAGTCTACCTTCCTTAACAGCAACCAGAAGCTGCTGGGCTTCCGCCACCTCTGCCATGCACCAGGCTCGACTGAAGATATCCAATGATGTGTCTGCAACAATCACCGCTGAAAACTGGGGGTCTTTTGACGAAAGGTATGCCATCATGTCATCAAACTTGTTCATTTCACAGCTGATGCTCCCACCATCAGAACTGACCGGAGGCGTTTTGTTGAAGAACTTTAGAGTGTTGCAACAGCAGACAGGATGTGGAATACTTGTCACCGGGTCAACATCTCCAGGGGAGTGGGTAGAACAAATACCGCGGTGTTGGTTCACTGCGAAGGCGCATATCCAGTAGGTCTCCTGCATGCACTGCTTGTGGACAAGAAGCTGCTCCACGACTTGAACCCCAGCTTGGTCTGATAAGAGCTCCGCAATCATGTGAAAGGTGTGCTCACCAATTGCATCTGCTACAACACTTGCCAGCAAGTCACGGAAGAGGTTTGACCAGTTGTGAATGACCATTTTCTTGGGGATCACCTTGTTCCCTCTGCTAACTAGCTCAGCATAGGAGCTGCAGGCTGTATGTGTCATGGGGATGATCGCCCGTCGCACGACGTCACTGGTGGTGTGCAGCGACGGCTGGTAGGTCGGCATAGCACTCTCGCCACTCTCGCACAAGTGCTTGTAAAAGGAAATGAGGTCCTTCAAGGTTATTCCCCGGCCACTGAGCTCTTCAGTCTTTCGTTCCCACTCTTCTCCTTTGCTGATTTTCCTGGGCACCCTCCGGCCTCTACGTGTACAAGACTTGAAAGAACTCCAAGGGAGTGCTGGCAAAGCCTGGGCAGAACTCCAACGAAGCAAACGATGCGCCCCCGACAGAAGAACAATGCCGACTGTGTTCAGAAGGACAGTGAGACATACCTATGTTATAAGGTGATTCTCATGTAGGGTTTAGGGCTGAGGGAAATAGGAACATATTACATAGGGCAAATGTAGAGATTCGAACCAGTAAGCTTAATAAAAAAAAAGTACCCTTTTTGGTAATGGTATGTTTTAATAAGAGGCACCAAAAATCATAAAAAAAAAGGAACAAAGGGTACTACTTGGGTTCCTAGATACTACAATTACAAGCATGTCGAGGTCTGGGGAGCCTCCGTCCTCCGCAAGGACACCGCTGCCCATGCTTCGCACATGCAATGAAGGACCAAGTAGTGCCAATGCCACGAAGCTAAGGGCTGTGACTGAACTAATGACCAGCCCAGCCATCTGTAGCAAAGCTCCTCTCCGTCCAGAACGTAGCTCTTTGGCAGCCTCTGGCATCTCTGCGGAAGTGACTCTCCACAGAACACCCTGGATCACTGAATAGGCGCGGCACAGCGTCACGGTAACCAGAATAAACCACAGCAAGAAAACAATCAGTTCGGCCAGAATGGAAAGTACCATCAAACCGTCAGAGAGCAAAAGCGCTCCGTCCCCAATGAACTCAGGGTCGTATGTCGCCAATGCGATGCAGCCAGGAAACACACATACCTATGATGAACTTGGGGCCCTAGTTAAAAATGCTGTTTCTTGGAGTTTAGCAAGCGGAATTTCCAAGTAGCCCTAAGATACAAGCCTGTTTGTTGGGGTTTAATGAGGGAACAAATAAACAGAATTTCCAAGTACTCCTAAAATACAAGCCTGTTTGTTAGGGTTTAATGAGGGGAAAAAATAGACAGAATTTCCAAGTACCCCTAAGATACAAGCCTGTTTGTTAGGGTTTAATAAAGGGAAATAGACAATATTTCCAAGTACCCCTAAGATACAAGCACGGTTAGCTCGAACCAGAGAAGTCGCCCCACACATCCTGGGTTGCTGTTAAGGAACTTCGATTAAATTACCATAATGCCTATACATTATAGAAATTAATAGGGTCTCCCCGATATAGCAACTTACCATAAACCCTAGACCCTAAACCCTAAACTCAAATTAAGTTCCTTAACAGCAACCCAGCATCTGCCAAAGCAAGCCTGATCAAGCGCATGCCAAATGTTGAACAGAAGATCGTGAGCCTGGGTTGCTATTACAGGGCTTAGGGTTTAGGGTTTAGGGTACTAGAGTTTAGGGTTTAGGATTTAGGGTTTAGGGTACTAGAGTTTAGGGTTTAGGGCTTAGGGTACTAGAGTTTAGGGTTTAGGGTTTAGTTAGGGTAGGTTAGGATTTTGACCTAGGGTAAACAGAATCAAAGAGCAGACTAAAAGGAGCCCTAGGAGGGTACGTGCTCTTTGATTTCTTGGGTTTATACCCCTATTATGGTCATACAATCCTAACCTGGTGTACGGTACTAGGGTTTAGGGTACCAAAATCTTTCTTCCGCACAGGGCCAAAAAAGTTCAAACTTTAGTATAAAGACCGCATAGGGAAGGTCTAAAAGTTGGAAATTCTTTAAGTAAGTGATAAGGAAACCCCATGATTTACCACATGTCCACATTATGGTAACCTAATTTAAGTTCCTTAACAGCAGCCCAGTAGCCAGCGCCTGCAAGCACAAAGGCTCACACACTGCCAGCAATAACCTCACGCCCTCAAGCACAGGGCCCACAGATATGAAGTGCCTCTCGCTGTGACTATGTCGAGCATAGCACCGGACGGAGAGCATGCTACAAGAAATCCTGGGTTGCTGTTACGGAACTTAATGTAAGTGACCACATTGGGGAAACCCTACTAATTCCTATATATACACCCATTATGGCAACTTAATTCAAGTTCCTTAACAGCAACCCAGCATCGCAAAGCCCGCAATCCAATTGAGCATCAAGAAGTAGGACGATCGAACCATGTGCTGCGTCGGCGCGACCAACCAGATCCAAAGCGCTACTACCTATGTTGCTGTTGAGGAACTCAGCTTAAGACATAATATCCCTGCATAATGGAGAATCATATGGAAAAGAACATGGAACATGAAATGGAAACTAGGGGACTATATGGGCTTTAGGAACCTAATTAGCTACTCTACTGGGGAAACCCTACTATTTACCCATTCCGGCAACTTCATTTAAGTTCCTTAACAGCAACCCAGCTACGCCAGCCAGGGCCGTACTGAAAGCCAGCGCCACATGGTTGCTCGTGAGATGAGTGCTGCAATTGAAGAAGAAATCATCCTCCGTGGCCTGGGACGTGGTAATTGCCCACATTGCCTTAGCCCACATTAGTGTTTAGGGTTTAGGGTTTGGGAGGTCGAGTTTAGGGTCTAGGGCTTGGGGTCTAGGTTTTAGGGTTTAGGGTTTACTTAGCACACATTACCCTCACAAGAAGAAAGGATCCCTTGTACATGGGGGATTGTCAAAATTATGGTCCCTTTTCGGGCCCCCTGAATTAGGCCCCGTATTCGGCCCCGTAGTATAATAGGGACCCAAAAAGGGACCATAATTTTGACAACCACCCACATAAATATGAGGAATCCCATAGCCCAAAAGGTACAAAGGATCCCTAACATTGATCCGGTGGCCAACACACTCAGAGAGATGATAGCAAGAACAAACACGGAACGAAGGCATCCAGACTTCATTTGACTCCGCAACTGCTGGTTGGGGCGCATCCGTGTGGCAGCCTTACTCTGGGTTGCTGTTAAGGAACTTAAATGAAGTTACCATAATGGGTATATATAGGAATTAAAAGGTTTTCCCCGATGTAACAACTTAAACGAAACTCTTTAACAGCAACCCAGTACTGGTTGTTAGTAGGGCAGGGGTACACAATACGTTGAATAAGTTCAATTTTCTTTTACATTTCCCAATTTCCGGCAAATGGCCCTGAGCCTCAACCTAAGCCATGCATGTACCCTAAAACCCCGGTTTTCGTTTCATTTACTATTTGCTTCTTGATCTCCCCCCTCACTAACAACCCCCCCAAGCAGCTGTCGATAGGCGCAGCGCCTCGGCTTCGTCCTCAGAGCACTGCGGATAACCCAGCAAAATAGGCCGGGCATAGGCCATGGCATGTTTAAAATCTACATTTTCAGAGACATCAGCCTGCAAGCACAAGTTGCTGCGGGAAGACGTATTGCAACTGGAGTTGCGTCCTCGGGCCTACACATCTTGCCATCCTTCCCAGAGTGTCCATGTAGGTATATTCATTTAGTATATTCGTGTTTAGGGTTCAGGGTATGTACTTTCAATGTGATTCTCCATTGTGGGAGATGACATCCCTGAACTCCAAATTGTTAATGTCCCCTTTAAGTAGATAGAATATGGGGCATATGGGGATCTTACTATTATACCCAAAGCCATCTACTATCTACTTGAGGGGGACTATAACCCTGACGTAAAACTCCCTAAACCCTAAACCCAAGATCCTTCTTCGTTGACTTAGCGGCGGGGCTTGCCTACGGAGTGGTTGCCGTCCGCGTAGAGATTCCTGGGATGGCAGGGGTTTAGGGGAGTTTAGGGTTTGGGGTTTTGGAGGCTTTAGGGTTTAGGCGGGTTTAGGGCTTAGGGGTTGAGGGGGGTTTAGGGTTTAGGGGAGTTTAGGGTTTGGGATTCAGGGGGGTTTAGGGTCTAGGGGAGTTTAGGGTTTAGGGTTCAGGGTTTAGGGTTTAGGGTTCAGGCCGCAAACCTCCCAAGTAGCTTGCTACATGGACACCTTTCCATGCATAAGATAAGGGGACCCCCCAATATAGACGCCGAAAACTCCAATCGCAATCTTTATTATTGGGGCTCCCAAAAAGGGTACCCATAATTCTGGTGAATTATGTTGTAGTATGCTTTGGGGTGGATTCTGGAGGGATACCTGAATGTTTGGATATCCGCCTAGGTGGCTGCCATATCATATCTCTTACCCTAAGCCCCAAACCCTGACCTAAGCCCAAAACCTGAATCTTAAACCCCAAACCCAAAAACCCTATCTCAACTAGAAGGAGCCCGTAGTCCCTGGCATTCAGCTCCAATGGTTTAGGGTCTAGGGTTTAGCGGTTTGGGGGATTGGGGTTTCGGTGGTATGTCCTCGCAAAGCAGCTGAGGTTACCCTATCTATATGCAATGTTATCACCCAAATCAAAGGTGGTTCCGAAGCCCCATGATAAAAATGACGAGTTTTTTAATGTTTTCTTAGGAGTATACTATAATAAAAATTAACAAATACTGTAATTCCTAAGGACAGTACAAGTGCTGGGACTGCGAAGGCAACCCTATCCCTAGACCCTCCTGCACTTCCACCGGGCCGCAGATTGACGGCGTTCGGAAGATCAGCCGTGGTCAAGTTGAAATCTTGAAGCCACCTGGCGGCTTGTAGCAAGGGCCGGCTCCATCAGTTTAGGGTTCAGGGTTCTGGGTATATAGTCCCCCATATTAATATTGGGATAATGGAAAAGAAAATGGAAATAGACTATGGGTGGGGTATATGGGGATCTTATCATAAAATTCCCCAAACCATATATTCTATCTACTTAAGGGGGACTATAGGGCTTGTGGATCCAGAGGACCGCGGCCATGTCAACTGCTGGGGCGCTGCAGGTGTATAGTCCCCCTTAAGCAGATAGAATATGGCCCATATACCGCATATTCTATCTACTTAAGGGGACGATACTACCCGCTATCAGGGCCACATATGTCTCAGGGTACCAACTTCTCCCCAGGCGGCAGGAACCAAAAAACATGCTTGGCCGGCCTTACCATCAGGTCGAACCTGGCAGCATGCATTGGCAGCCCAGTTGAAACCCTAATTACTGTACCAAACTCCAAACGCAAAAAAAAACGACACACATCCAAACTCAACGCTGGCTGCAGATCTCCAAAGTCGACGCCATGATTGGTCTAAGGGTTTAGGGTTGCCAGTGACATGTTGGGAGTGTCTCACCGTAAGAACAGAGCACTGCCAACATACCACCACAAAACACCGCACAACCGACTCCCTAGGCATCCTGCATATAGAGCAGCACATGATTCACTTACTGCAGTGCCTTGTGTCTAATCATCTTTGCAGAGACCTGAAGACACTGAGATCATTTTTTTCCACTTCGTGACCCTCATGTGAGGTGTGATTCTAGCTCGATGCTCTAAACCTCGCGAAGTCTGGCTCGGAAACTGGATCATTCTTGGCCATGTTTGAAGGAAGCTGCAGCATTCCGAGGAACAACACCGTCTTGTGCTCGCACTCAGTGAAACAGTGAAAAAAACATCGTAATCATTATACGTTGAAACCGCGACGAGGACGCAAGCGGTTGGGCAGTCGTTAGAAAACCCTTGCTGGCAGATCCCATGCCGCTTCATGAGGTTTGTCCGTGATTAGATGCTCATAAGTATCCTCTTTCTTGAGGTGTGAAACCAAAAACTGAAACCTTGGAGGCGCCGTCGGTCGCTCGCTAGACGAAATCGGGGCCATCTCTTGCAAGGTCATTGACTGCGGCTGCTCCTGATAAGAGCCCGGATTTATTACACATTGTCCTCACAATTTTCTAGGCTGGATCGCGGGCAGCATTGTATAGTACTAATGCCCGACCAAACATACTGGTCATGGTAACTGCTACCCAATGATTTGATTCACAAGCCCGGCTCTTGCCAGCCCGTGTCGGGCCAAACGGAGATCAGCCAGCGAGCTAGTTCTCTTCATCCGAGCTGCAGCTGCAACTGAGTTGCTGGATATAGGCATTGGGTGTGCCGCACCGTGGCAGCGGGCAGCGCACAGGTGAAGACAGGAAAGCATCAGAGTCAGTATGGACCGGGGCGGCCGGCATTTTTGCCCTTGTCTCCAAACCCCTTGCCGCAGCCTTTGCCGCAACCCATTGGACCACCCATGCAACCACCCATGCAATCGCCCATGGGGCAACCCATGGCACCACCCATAGGGCCGCCCATTGGGCCACCCATCGGGTTGCCCATAGGACCACCCATCGGACCACCCATGGGCCCACCCATGGGCCCGCCCATAGGGCCACCCATAGGACCGCCCATTGGCCCGTTCATAGGCCCACCCATGCATGCGCCACCCATGTTGCCTGGGCCCATGCCGCAGCCCATGCCCATGCCTTGGCCACCTGGCGGCGCTTGCTCGAGATCCTGCCAACTGTACGCAGATAGCTTACACTGTAACCAAATGAGATGAAGCAAGTTCAGCCCTAAATCCTCACCTCTAAACCTAGTGAAACCCTGACTGTACTGTGGTTGCGGTCCTTGGCTTGGAGCTTCCCATTTCGGAGCACAGCCGTAAACGCAACGCTGTCGCCTTCCCTGAAATCCCCCTTGTGCCTCTGATGCAGGAAGACCTGATCGCCCACACCGAGGTCTTCGCTTGACATTTTCAAAATTGTTACTATTCCTAGTATTACGATTAATACCATTGATATTATTCTTACTACTATTATCATCATTGTTACTATTGTTATTTCTATTCGTGTTACTATTATCATTATTCTACTACTAGTATTATTACTACTACTATTCCTCTTATTACTATTATTACTATTATTACTAGTATTCGTACCAGTAATATTGGTATTACCAGATTGCAAGCCTGGACCCGAGGCACCCATACTTGGAACCACCCATAGAAAAAACCAAGCAGATTGTCATGACTCCTAGACCAGACCCAGGGAGCCCAATACCTTTGGTGGACCCCCCCCACCCTGCAATAGCGATAGAATAGGAATATAAGAGGGCCGCAATATGGTTACTATTTTCCCCATAGTCACTATTACTGGGTGGGGGGTCCACTTAGCCAATATCCCTTAATCAAGAAAATCTTGCTTAAACCATCTTAGGGGTCCTGGTATGATATCAAGGTATGGTCCTTAATGAGGGGTCTTGGGCTTTCTGGGACATGCCAGAAAAGTCGAAGGCGACTTTGTAACTATAGTCCCCCTTAAGTAGATAGAATAGGGCTTTGGGTATATTAATATAAGATCCCCATAT
>CAJNIZ010026580.1:52931-64535 GCA_905231905.1 Symbiodinium pilosum | reverse complement strand
GTTTAAGGGTTTAGGGTTTGATTTGGGTTAGGGTTTAAGGGTTTAGGGTTAAGGGTTTAGGGTTAAGGGTTTAGGGTTTAAGGGTTTAGGGTTTGATTTGGGTTAGGGTTTATAGTCCCCCTTAAGTAGATAGAATATGGGGCATATGGGGATCTTATTATAATGTACCCAAAGCCATATTCTATCTACTTAAGGGGAACTATAAACCCTACTATGGATAATACCAAACTTGGGCCCCAGTGTCTAAATAGTACCTCAATTGGGCTGTTTGGATCCTAAGCGGAAACCGGGTGCCAGGAAGCTAGCAGTAGCAGCAATAAGCTGTATTCATGATTTTTTGTTCCCCCAAGAAATAATTGCCCCGAATTTGTGCAAGCTCCTCTGTAGTGGCCGGGATGTGTTTCTTGTTCTCTTCTGAACCCTACATCCTAGTTCTCTTCTGCCCCTGCAGGTTCGGAAGTGGACGGACGGAGCTTCCGCTCTATGCTCCCTGCGCAGCATGTGGAGCCTTACATCCTCTCAGTTGGCAGTTTTTATGAAGAACGGGACCCCAATACAGAGACCTCCAAAGCCAATTGTCTTTCTTAGAGACCCTAAGCCCTACACCCTAAACCCTATATTCCCTATGTTCCCTCTGAATGGACCCCCTAATTTGGGAAACCCCTATTTGTTTCCCATTGGGAAGGCTCAGGGCAATTCTTGTTAGTGTGGGGATGCTTCGAATGGAGAATGAACATGTTCTTAGGGTTTAAGGCTTTGGGATTTAAGGGTTTTTTTAAAGCGCCTCTTGTACGCCTGCACGAGTCACATCAGGGATTTAAGGTTTAGGGTTCAGGGTTTAGGGTTTTGGGGCTATATACTGGTTGTAAAAAGGATTTGGTTAACCCCAGCCCTGTTTAAGAACGATCCTATAAGAGTCATAGTGTCACAGGGTCCTTATTTCGCGGTTTCCCGGAAACCGAGATCATCCCCTTATCAATACCAGTGAATACATCTGGACACCATGCATCGCACCCCTCAAACCGTAAAAGTTAGATGTGAAACCCCAAAAGCCAAAACCCTAAACCCTAATTACAACCTTGAACGCTAACCCTAACACCTGAAACCCTAAACAAATCTGTAAAAAGGGTAATATCTCAGTGATGTCATTTTGCCTTTGTCAAGTTTGATTCTCCATTCACAGTCATACAACAGTTTATATATGTACACATGTACAAGAAAATAAGTATGGGGTATATCAGACCTTAGCAATGTGGATGTAAGCTTGAAACCACGTCGAACCTAAAACGCGCCTCCAAGACTTATTGTTGCGGAAATCCCTTGAAAACGGGCCGGAGGGATACCCCGGAGATATAGGGATACCTAGGGGTGTAGGCTTCTACAACTTTAGCGAAGTCCCTATGATTTTTCGGGAGGCATAGTGTGGCCTGCATTTTGGCAAAGCCGGAATCGAAGGAATCCTTACAGCCAAAGCCTTATGCACCACGCCATCCCTGCCTGATGGAAGTTTTTGATCCTTCCAGAGAAGACGCCCAGCTCCTGTCCATCTGCTGTCCATTGCAACTGTCAAGCCTGAGCCCAAACCCTAAACCCTACAGTAGTTTCCATTTTTCTGCAGTGCTTGAAGTGCTTTGAATAGCTGCAGGCCTCAAGGTCTGTCATCATGCTCCTTCCCAGGGAGCCAAATACCCCTTAATCAAGGAATATTCCTTGAACCATATTAAATAAAAGAGTTTTCCATAAGATTTAGCACATGTTATTCAGGGTATGAGGAGGTGAGGGTTTTATGATACAGGGAGGGGTAATTTTGCTTGACTGTTGCTGTAACTGACTTTTCTTCAAATGAGTAGCATGCTTTTCGTGGTTACTGCCCATAGCATCCCCAAATACAATGCTACTCAGATGAGTAAGCTAGTTGGTTAAGGCCCATGAGGTGACAATATGTATATCTGCATATATATATATATAACACTGGATTCTCCATTATTTTTTCTGAAGCCCTTACCTTACATATTCTGAACCCTAAAACCTATATGAGCTCTATATAAGGCCTGCATAACCCTACATACGTATATATATATATAGGTAAAAAGAGTAAATACACATATGCCGTATGTATTTATCTACATACATTTCTCTCTCTCTCTCTCTCTCTCTTCCCCCTGAACCCTAAACCCTAAAATGGACATGCAAGACTCCTGCTCTTCAGCGAAACCAGGTGCAGCACCACTCTGGGGGCCAACCAGCCCAGTGGCGTCCTGCTGTTTTGGGCGCTTCGTTTTCAATGTTTTGTCGGGCCTTTCCGGTTTGGGGGGTTTAGGGTCTGGGGGGTTAGGGCTTGACACAGGTATGCAGGGGCACACACACACATAGAGATAAGAGAGGGAGAGAATGCTTTCTTGCTTGGTGTTTAGAAAGTAAGGCTTACTTGGTACCCTGAGGTTCCATGCCCAAAAGTTTGGTCATTGGGATTGCTGCGCTGCAATTGAAGTACAGGTCTTGGGCGGATGTATGATTATTGAATACTTGGAAGCTTAGGGCTTAGTGTTTCGTGAGCCCTTAGTACCACTACCGAGGTTCACGGGGCTTAGTAACTAGGGCCCTTAAAGCGGTTCTTTCCGGGGTGCGATGTTTTGTCTCCAGGAAAAGCCAGGGTATGTTGGGTTCGTTGGGTTTGTTGCTTTCGGAATGATAACCTCAGCGGACAGCAGGTGGGCATATATTGCAAATCACGAGCATCGTCCATGCGGTTGATGAACAAAGTCCTGCACAACCCTGACCCTTTTTGCTACAGGCTTATTCCGCCCGACCGACCCTGAACCCTAGATCCTGAACCCCGTAGATCCAAACCAGTGGATTTGTTATACTATAGCATACTTACGGTCATGCAGGGCTTAAGGTTTCGGGTAGTTCCTGGTTTAGGGTGGGATTTTGTCCATTATCCAGTACCATGGGCGTGCAGACCTGAGGACGTAAAGCGATGGAATATCGATTGCTCGGGCTGTCATTAACACACCCCCCAAAAAAAAACTAAACCCTAATCAATGAGCCGCACCATCCCGCAACCCCTCCTAAGAGTATGCTCTCCTATACATAGTACCATCTTATGAGCCAGAGTAATATATAAGGGATTTTATAGGGGAGTATTATATTGAGTTTAAATGGGATTTTATAGGGTTTAGATTTAAGGTTTTCGGGTCTAAACTCCTTGAAGGGAGATATATAGGGGTGTATGATATGGGCTATTAAGGGGGATACCAGGAGTTGAGACTATGGCTCATATGTCAGGGGATCCAATTTTATGAGGGTGGGAAACTTCCCAGCAAGAGGTGATCTTACAACCCCCTTGCTGATTCAAGGTTGAGGCCATGCTTTGAGGAATACTAGATTACATACCCCCAAACCCTAAGCCCTAACCCGATCCGAAACCCCTAAACCAGTTTGCTTTAGCTCGCGGGGCTGCTCAAGTCCAGGACACTTGGAATTTGAAGGCTATTCCAACCCAACTATGGTGGTGATAGCCCCTTATATGGCTGAGAAACGCTACACCCTAAACCCTGGGGCAGCTTACCTGAATTTCCAGGCCAACTAGTCATGGTTCGAATGATCTCCCATCGCTCATTGGACTGTCCATCTGCAACTGCTGTCAGCGAATAGCCTAGACCCAAACCCTTCACCCCAAATCCTAAACCCCAAACCCTAAACCCTTAACCCTGAACCCCAAACCCTAAACCCTTAACCCTAAACATTAAAACCCCAAACCCTAAGCCCTTTATGCGGCTAAGTCACCTGTAGGTCGCGGCCTGCAGAAATTAATGTATGAACTTGCAATGGGCTGTGAGCAAGGAGGTGTCGGGTGTAGGGCTTAGGGTTTGGGGTTTAAAGTTTGAGGTTTAGGGTTAAGGGTTTGGGGTTTGGAGTGAAGGGTTTGGGTTCATGGTTTCGTGAAGGCTGTTTGGAGTTTTTTTGTGTGGTAGTTTCCATAAATAAGGGGATGCCAGTATAGACCGCCAGATACTTACTATGGAGACCCACAAAAGGGACCGCTGGCTTATGGAAACCCAAATGCGGTTTACATGCAAGAGTCCTACGCAGAAAGCCCAATATCCCTTACTTAGTAGAAATATACCAAGTACGAGGATTCCTAATATGATCTACTTACTTGCTCTTAGGAGGAAATAAGGAACATAATCTCTATACCATCCCTAGATATTCTATTCCGTTGTTCCCTACTAAGGGAACAACTAAGTTTACACACACACTAAACCCTAAACCCTAGGCCTTAAACCTTTACCCTAAACCCTGAACTCTAGGATTTCTGGGTAGATCAGCACCCTGCCTTGCAGTCGGCCATTGTGGAGGAAGGCTTGAAACCTGAGTAAAGGGCTAGGGTCTTTAGGGCTCTAGGGTAAGGGTTTAGGGTTTAGAGCTCCAAGCTTACTGGTGGTTAGTAGGGAAGGAAGCAATATATGATATATGAAAAAAGGTTGTAGGAAATGAGTAGATCCATATGATATTCCCGTCTTCCCTACTAACCACCTGTAAGAACCCCTCCCGCCCCAAACTTGAAGGAACAAAGCGGGGGTACGACCTTAGCGGTACAAGCCTGCAACTGCCCCGCCTGAAACCCTAAAACCTAGAACCATAACCCCTTGAATCCTAAACCCTGAAACCCCAAACCCAGCAACCCTAAAGTAGCCTACCTGGAAGAAAACTTAAACCCTAAACTCTCGATCAGGCGAACCAGGGAACTTCACCTCCTGGCCGACTTTGAACTCCCCCACATGCCTTCAGCTTGCTGGTTGTTAGTAGGGAATGGGAACACCAAATGGAAATGGACAATGGAAACTTGGAGGCTATAGGGATATGTAGGGTTCAGGGTCTAGGGTGGTTAGTAAGGAAAGGAGGAATGGAAGGAACACTGGGAACTCTCATGTGATTAGAAATCGGTACTAGAGGGAGCCATTTAACTGAACCAATTTCCCTACGTCTCAAGGCCTAGATATCAAGGTCCCTAAGCCCTAAACCCTCTATTCATCAGTGGCCAGTCAAAATGGTCAAGGCCTGCCGAATCCTTTTAGGCGTGAGCTTGGGACAGAATCAACCTAGGTTTAGGGATTTGGGTTTACGGTTTAGGACACAGTGATGTTTACTGGTGTTTAGGGTTTAGATTTCCCCGCTAACCTCTCAATAACACGGGCACCCCTTTTTCTACGGTGCTGCTTTGCTTAGGAGACCCCAAAAGAAAAAGGGAAACACGTTATGACTGGGCGTACCTAGAACAAACTACTGGGTTGGAACTAAGTAGGGAGGGTTTGAAGGATCCATCCCCCTCAAAGCGTGAGCAAGTCAACAAGTGCCTCCAAACCCTAGATCGCGTTGTCCCATGGAAGAGTCGGGGCTACCATAGCTAATCATGTCCCCCTCCCTAGGCCAAAACAAATCCCCCCTTGATATATACAAGGGAAGAGATTTGGGAAACTACTCTTTTGGGGTTTAGGCCTTTAGGGTTTGGGGTTCAGTGCTAACATCAAAACCGCAGCCCCCGTAAGATTGAATAATTCTCAAGGTATCATAGTACACGACAATGGAAATCTGCAATGCTCCATGTAATGCCTATAAGGCTCCTATGGATCTGACCCTCAACCCTAAACCCTCAACCCTGAATCCCAAACCCCAAACCCTAAACCCTAAATCCTAGACTTACCCTAAATCCTATAAACCCTAAACCCTTAAACCTTAAATCCTCAACCCTAAACCCTAAACTGGCGAGAGCGCCGCTGACCATAGACATGGGCGCTCGGGGTTTCTGGGACAGGCCTCCAGCCTGGCACCAGAAGCTGCGGGCTTGGGAAGCCAGCACCACCCCCCCGACGACCCCCTCCAGGATTCCCGGGCCAGCCTTCCAAGCTTTTCAGGCCAAAGGCCTTTTTGTCAAATTCCCAAATTTCTTTGCACTGGCAAATGCTTTGTAGGCCTCATCCTGTACACCAAGCCAAGAGATCCTCGTGTGGAGGCCGGCCATGCCCCTATGCGTTGCTCAAATATTGTGTACCAGTGCTTTCTGTGGCGGCGACGAGAAGTGAACAGCAGACCTGCGGGAAAAAAAGAACGAGGAAGCCCCCTTGCTAGGGGGGTTTGGGGGGTAGGAACCCACACCCTAAATGAGCATAGTTTGGGTGGCTGGGGTGGCACCACTACGCTGCGCAAGCACGCGGTAGGCGCCCCTAACTCTAAAGAAAAGGCGCACACCCCGCGCGCGTCCACTGATGCAAACCCTAAACCCTAAACCCTGAATCCTAAACCTTAAATCCCAAACCACTCTGGCCCCAGCCTGCTATTCAGGTAGACATCGCCCTCGTGCTGCTGCTTAAGAGCATCGCATGCGATGAAGCCGAAGCCTAGAAAGCTGACAGATTTAGGGTTTAGGGTTTAGGACCCAGTCCCCTGAATAATGAACTCCATCCCCTCAGTAGGGATTATAATGGGGATTCCAATATTAAGGCCCTTAAAAGGAGCGGGGTTATTAATCATGGGTCTACATTAAACCCCAAACAAGGCTTAGGGCTCTAAACCCGAAACCTCGGGGTTTGGGGTTTAGGGTTTGGGGGCTTAGGGCTTCAGGCTTGTGAGGGACCCATAGGAGGGACCCCCAATGCCCTAATGCCATTTGCTTTACATAACCAGATGGTCGAAATATTTCCCCCCTATCAGCAACACAACAGGGGTCACCTCTTCTGCAAATTTAAGTGCCCCCCCACAGAATCACACCTGAAGGTCCTGGCCTCAGAATTTTGCATCTGGTTATGTCATGAGATTGAGAGAAGAAGTTCTTCCTCGGCATGTGCATGATATGGGTTTACGGTTTAGGGCTTAGAGTGCGATATTTGAGGGTCCTTACCTACACAAATTACTCTGAACAGATCGACCTCAATGGTGAGGACATCTCCCATAACTATCAGACTCCACGCGGTTTAGGGTTTAGGGGTCCCGAACCCGCGAGCCTTTCTCGGGGTTGTAGCTCTTTATGATCCCGTAGAACTCGCCCAGGACCTGTTGCAAGCCAGCACAGCTCAAGCTTTAAGCCTGAAGCCTTAAACCCTACTTCGGGAGCACAGTACCCTTAGATTCGTGGAATATTCCTTAAGCCATTAAAGGATCCTAGTAGAATTTTAGGCATATTCGTGAATGAAGCGATCTTGGGCTTTCTAGGATGTGGCCTGCATAACTCTATGTAAGCCGCCTGTGGATTTAGAGGATCAAAATACCACATAAGAACTTCTGTAAGATCTACTGCCTGATCCCTCCTGGGTTGTTGCGTCGGAGCTTAAGCTAAGCTACCATAACATGAGCTTGAGGCAAAGAGTAGGGTTTCCTTCGCAAGGTAACATGAACTGATGCTAAGTAGTAGGGTTTGCTTACCAAGGTGATATGAAAATGTGGACAGCAATAAGGTTTCCTTACCACAGTAACTTCGTTTGAGTTCCACAAGCCTCTTTCTGGCCCCAGTTTGCATGTGCCATTTTCTTTGCATTTTCTCATTTTCTCATTGTGGTAGTTGCAATGTAAGTTCCTTGGCTCCAAGCCCTAAACCGTAAGCCCAAAACTCTAAACCGCAACTCCAGGAACCTCCTCATTGGCTTTTCCACCGCCTTTTGATCCTGGCGGACCACCCATACCACCCATCGGCGGATTCCTCAGAGATCTGCTTCTAAGCAGGAAATGGTGGTTCAGGGGTGACTTGGGTTCACGGAAGCCATAAAGTAAATTTAACTTCCACTAAAAATGAAGAGCATCATGCCCATCATGTCTCCACCGCCCATGCCATCGCAGCTGCCCATGCCGCAGCCGCCGCAGCCGCCGCAACCACAGCCGCAGCCTCCGCAGCCACAAGCCATACCACAGCCGTCGCCACAGCCGCAGCCGCCGCAGCCGCCACAGCTGCCGCAGCCGCCACAGCCGCCGCAGCCACAACTCCCCATCCCACAACCCATACCACAGCCGGGCCCCATGTCCCCCATAGAGGGCATTCCACCACAGCCCATGCTGCAGCCCATCTGGACACCATTCATTCCGGTCTTGCAGTCTATTAGGTCAAAAGCCTGTGGCTTGTTCTCCTCATTCAAGGTCACAGCAAAGTTGACCTCTTGTCCTAAGCTGTGGCGCTTCCATCAAGAAATGACTGGCATTGCATGGTGCTCCTGGAAGAAACGTGACGTGCTTAGAATCAAAATCAAAAGGCTGATTCCCTACCCTTTTCGCGGAGGTAAAGCAAAAAACAACGACAAGATCTCGCGAAGCACGCTGTGTTTAGGAATGCTATTCCATGTTTAGTCCCCTTTAAGTAGATAGAATATGGCTTTGGGCATATTCGAATAAGATCAGAATATGCCCCATATTCTATCGACTTAAGGGGGACTATAAGTGCGCTGTCACCCTTCGCTGTAACGACCGGGGGCCACGCCTTCCACAAAGCCCGCAACTTGCAATGCTTTGACCATGACGTCGCACCCGAAGACCTGTGGAGGGCGAGTCGTCGCATGCGCGAGATTACATACTTAAATCCAAATCTTTCCACAAAGCCCCAAAACCCTAACCCCTAAGCCAAGACATGGCCCTAAACCCAAACCCGAAACCCCAAAATTCAAGACTTGGCCCTAAACCCAAACCCTAAACCGGGGATTCCAATGGCGAGCGGCAGCGCTAAGCTCTGGGCACATGATGAAGCCCATGCCCATCGCCTAGCTAGGTTTAGGGGTTTAGGTCCCCAATCCCAGAATGAGGGCTTAGGGTTTAGGGAAGGAGTCAGATGATGCTGATATAGGGTCCTTATTTTGGAGCGGGCTACCAAAATCCCCTTATCATCATGCAAGCCTTGGAGGGCTCACCCGCGTGCCTTGATACACAGATGGGGGATTGTCAAAATTATGGTCCCCTTTTGGGTACCCTGAATATTCGGTGCCGTCATTACAATAGGGATCCAAAAAGGGACCATAATTTTGAGAACCACCCAGATAGGAGATTCCGTAAACATGAGCCCCTCTCGTGCTCCAAAATTTTCTAATGCAGGAAGTTCTAAAAAGTGATTCCAGACTTCTGGAAAGCCTAGCCCCTATGCATCCCTAAAACATCCCTCTGAGCCCTGTAAAGGCCCAAATCGATTGAAAGCGAAGAGGGGGACTAACTCTGGCGCGGTCCCCACCCTGGGTTGCAAGCTAAACGTGCCAACTGTCCCACTGATACGGGGAATTTGGTTTTGGGTTTAGGGTTCAGGAAAGTTGGGAACCCCAAGCTTCAAAGACAAAATCAGGTGCGCATAGTTCTGACATAGTAACACTGGGGTCCTAACTACAGCGGTTGGGGTTACCAAAGCCCTAGCCCCCAAACCCTGCACCCTAAATCAAGTGATCGGTTACTGCAAGCATCAGGGCAACAAAGATTCGGGTGTAAGGCCCTTTCTGAGTGGCTTTCCAGACTTGTACAGTTCTACCCTCATATTAGATCCTAAGACTCAAACGGAAGGGAAAAGGGAGAACACCCATGCAAACTGAGGTTAAAGAAGGATATGTGGGGTTTAGGGTTCATGATGGAGAACCAAATTGAAAAGAACATGGACGGTGAATGGGAAACTGGGAATATAGTTGGGGGGGCGTATGTGTGTCTGTTTGCATGCATGTATTTATTTACACATATCGTAGAGCACTGCGTATGATCCAAAAAGTGGCTACATGATTTCGACACATGCGATCTCGTATAGAGCAAGCGCAATATGCTACTCAGTTGCTTCCCGCGCACTACAAATCTTGTAAAACAGCTCATCATCATGTACGGCAACGTGGCCTATGCCGAATTTGGTTAGGAGCCAATTGCACAATTATAGTCACCCTCAAGTAGATAGAACATGGGGTATAGAAGGATGTTTAATTAAATGCCCAAAGCAATATTCTATCCACTTAAGGAGGACTATGGGCTCTTGTACTTAACTAAAAAGTTTCGGAACCCAGGGTCAGGAGCAAGTTCGGGGTAAGGATGATGACTGGGGCAAGTGTGTCGGCCCTATAGAGCTTGCAATTATTCGCGGCTTTACAATGATTCGATGGGGATTAAGGGTAGCAAAAACAGACTTTCCAACCTAACTACTCCTGACGAGCCCCATAAGCACCATAAACCCTATAAGCCTCATAAACCCCAAGGCCCTAAATCCTAAGCCCTACGTAAACCATGTACCCTACACGCTGAGCCCTAAACCAACCAAGGGTTTAAGCTCTAAACCTATCCCTGACGAGCCAAGGCCAGCGCCGGGTTCAGCTTCCCTATGGTGCCCATGCAGCGCTTCTCCTGTGTAGCTCTTGCGGAACTGAAAGTAAGTTACCATAGTTAGTTCATACATACATATGTACATATATATATACAGGGTTTAGGCTTAGGGTTTAAGTTTTCATAGGTATACATAGTAAATCATATGGTTCCCCCTTGTAAGAAACTAATTTGAGAGACCCCATAAACCTTAACCCTTAGTCCTAAGCGTCTCCTTATAATTGTAACTTAAGTTAGGTTCCTAAACCCTCAACAAAGTTCCTTAAAAGCAACCCAGTCTCGGTCAGGCCCTTGCTTGGTGCGAAGGTCAAGTCGGGGACGCAGACCTGGGCTTAGCGTTTGGGCTTGAGAGTTTAGGGCTCAGGCTTTAGGCCCTAGTGTTTTTTTTGCGCAAGGTTTAGCCTTTGGGGTCTAGAGTCCAGGGTTCGGGGTTTAGGGCTGAATTAATGCTTCAGGCTTAGGGGCTGCGGGTTTAGGAGCTGTTCAGGGCCTCCGACCTTCTGCGCAGACCCCCTAAAGGATCCACAACATTGAACCCCCGAAAAAGGACTCCGTAACTGCAGTGAGGAACCTATAGGTTCATGGTTTAGACACGCGCATCGCACACTGCAAGCTGCAAGCACGGCAGAAAACGTTCAGGTCGGCACTTCACCAGTACCGGTTTAGGGTTCAGGGTTTAGGACAAAACCCTAAATTTCTTGGGATCCTGTATGTCGGGGGCCTGAGTCCGCACTCGACCACACACATGCATCCCTCAAATAGGGTATAGGGTTTAGGCCTCTCCAGTATATCAAGTGTTCCCTACGTACGAACCAAACATAGCCCTAAGGGTCCAAGGACCCAAATAATGGGGTTTTATGGCCCAAATACCATTAATGTAATAGTATTTGGGTCATAAAACCCCATTATTTGGGTCCTTGGACCCTTAGGGTAGATCATAAAATTAATAAGCTGGCCTGGGAATCAATACCTTGGGATCGCACATATGGGGTCTGCACGGAGCGGCCAAGACACGCCTGCGGTCTTAACAAGCTACGTTTAGTGCGAGCAACCACAAAGCACGTATACCAACTGACATCTTTATGGACAGTCCGTCCCTTTGAAGAATCTTTCAAGCAGTTATGGATTCCCCTATGGCCCCACCCTTTGCAACTTGCAACCCCCTATCTTTTAAGCTGTAGTCATTTTAGGATCATTATGGAAAATTAAGGGGGAGTCCAGCAGTTGTATTCTGGAGCGGGGGAAATCCTAAACCCTTCAACCCTAAACCCTAAGACACTAAACCCT